>JAVTVY010023558.1:0-97806 GCA_036873755.1 Hanleya hanleyi
GGACAAACATTGATCCTATACCCCAGTATGGAACTATATGGGGCTATATCGTACTTTTTCAAAAATTTCACCGATTCGCACGGGGACACTTCCTATCATGTTCTAAATGACGAGACGAGTAAAACGAGACCCCACAACCCTATCGCAAATGTATAGAAGTACGTTTCCCAGGGGGACAAACATTGATCCTATACCCTCAGTATGGGACTATATGGGGTTCGGTGACTTTTTTCAAAAATTTCACCGATTCGCACGGGGACACTTCCTATCATGTTCTAAATGACGAGACGAGTAAAACGAGACCCCACAACCCTACCGCAAATGTATAGAAGTACGTTTCCCAGGATGGTCCTATACCCCCCCATACCCCATATAGGCATTTTCCCGTAATTTAGGATAAAGTCCGTATTCCGTATTTTTTCAGGAAAATTTTTACATACACCCACCCTGGAGCTAGGGGGAGATAACTCTATTGATAGACAAGCCCCGTTAAGCCCGGCGACCTATATACCCCTCATACCCCATATAGGAATTTTCCCAGGTTTTTCGATAAAGTCCGTGTTCCGTATTTCAGGAAAAATTTTACATGCACCCACCCAGCCAGCAAATACCCCTTCACCTAGGCTTCACTTTGATACCTCACTCGACCCCATTGGACCATTAGGGGCTCCTCTAGCTCCAACACGGCTATTTGCATACCCTTGGGCCACCGCGCATGCGCAGAATGCCGCTATTTCAACCCCACACCCAGTCCATTAGATGCCCCTTCATGAATGCTTCACTATGATACCTCACTCGACCCCATCGGTCCACTAGGGGCTCCCCTAGCTCCAAAAAGGCTATTTTCATACCCTTCGGCCACCGCGCATGCGCAGAATGCCGATATTTCAACCCCACACCCAGTCCATCAGATGCCCCTTCACATAAGCTTCACTTTGATACCTTACTCGACCCCATCGGACCATTTTATCTAGGGACTACTTTTTCTCCGCGGAAGCTTTTTCCCGCGACCGAATCACCGCCAGACATGACCGCATCACCGCGGATGAATACATTTTTGACCTGGGTCACGTGATATGCAAATTTGGAACTCTCCTGTGCTGGAGGTATCTTTTGGTCCTTCTGCCGGAACTATACTGCACTTGACCTCTGTGACCCTCCCGTGACCTCCCACTTCCGCCACAATGCGCCACAAAATATGCTGCGCACGCATCAAAATACGGTCTGTGCCGTCTTTATACTACTACTTATAACATACTCTAGATAACGGCTTTACAACACATATCATATGGTTTAAGAATACTGATCAGCGATACGGATTTGATATTTTTGGAATATCATGATGTCTTGCTGTCTTGCTGGCATCATTGAAAACGGTTGAAGTAAATTAGTTGTATGTATAGGGCCTACTATGTTTTATCCTTTTGATATGGTGCTAATGTTATTATACGAATTAGGTCTTTGGATTATGGACGCGGAATTTCTTTAATGGACGACGACTGAATATTGAGTGACGGACTAGACGCTTGTATATATGACAGATTGTCATACACAACTCTCATATAAATATGGATAATCTAGTTAGTCTCAAAAGTTGCTACATGTAAGTTCCATTTATTTTTCTGTGTATAAATACAGAAATTTAAATTGTTTGTGCTCCATTTATTTCCTTCTTAGTGATTTCAACTCCTTCGGATGTACTTGTAAGAGAGGATTTGAGTCCCACGATTCGCGAATCACAATGTCGTCGAGAGGTGGATTCGTGTAATTTCGTAGATTTTGGGGTCAATGCACCCTATGTTGATCTCCATGAACAAATGGAGGTCGACTCTAACTATCATCATTATTCGATTTTATTCAAAACAAGAACTGGTTTTGGTCCACAGATACCTATCGAAACAACGAGGAAAATGAATAAAATCCCACATTTCCCCTTCAAAATCAACAATTTTTCACGAATTCACGATCATGCTAATGTAAAATCGTGAAACTCAATCATTTGCAATTATCGGGGCAATAAACAAAATGTTGTTTGTCATGACAATCATCAAAAATGGTCAATATTCATTTTTAACCATGACATCCTTTCGGCTATTGCCTGAACTTTGATCTCTCGATTAAATTTATAGTTGACCAGCAGATTTTCTTTTAGCGACAAAACCCTGAAAAGCTCGACATCATATCAGCCACAAATTGTATGGTTGTGAATAAGCCACTGATCCGGCGAAATTTCATCTGAATTATTTATTCTTTTTCATCGCCATAATTGAGCTGCATTTTCAGGACGTATTTCAACAATATTTTGCCCTCTGGTTCTTCTAACAAACAAACTGCGCTATAACATATTTGGAGGTTGACTCCGAAAAAGACATCGGTATGAATAAAAATGAATAAGTACATTTCGAAATATTGATCTACAAAATACTTTTCGCTATATTCTCTGAATTACCCTCCACCTGTATTAACCCTATCTGGCCGGTCGGATTTTTCGATTTTTTTATTTATGCAATTTTCCGCAAAAACTGCATGATAAATTAGTGAATATTAATGTGATGTGAAATAAAATAGCCTTTGCCCAGTTTTCATCGCGGAAAAACAGAAATTTTGAAGAAATATGACAAAAATATCACTTTTCTGGTACACCCCCATCTTGAATTTGCCCATGATCCTCTGCTCGGGGGGGGGGGGGGGGGGGGGTGGTATGCAATAAGGCTCAAAACGACCCTAATATGTTAAACTATAAAGTCAAGCAGTTTTTGGTAGGGGGGAGGGGGGCATTTCGAAATTCTGTCCGTATAATTGTCGAAGAAATCTCGAAGAAATCCAGATCCTATCTGGAATTCTTCGACAGAATGTCGAGATAAAAATATGAAGGGAAAAAAACCCGACATCGTTTTCAAAATTCTCGATCGATTTTCTCGATATTGTTTTTCATTCGTCTTTTTCATCCATTGAGAATCAATGGTTTTATGTTGATCGAGAGAATGTCGAGAAATTTTGCTTTAGAAATCTTCGAGAGAATATCGCGAAACCATTGAGAAGCGAATGAATACAATTACGTCATTCACTGATTAACAGCTGTTACGCCGCTATGTGTGATGGTGCTACATAAAGTATATGACTATAAAATTAAGCTGTATCTTCCATTTGAGAATGTAATGTTATCGTACCATGTCATCGCGATTTTAAAAGAGATTGTATTATCACATTTTCATAAGTTTTATTTTATTATACCTAACAGATGTAGTCCGGCGATTATCAGACCGTTTGAACATCTGACCGCCCAAACGATCCATCACCGATCTTGACTATTTAAAATCAAGAAGGAAATATCGTCGGCATTATATTCTGTTTTCATACATGTTCTCTCTATAATAACTGACATAGACAATGGGAATACACTTCTGTGTTTTTACGTTTAACGTATCTATCAGTGGGGCCGAGCACATGCATGAGATATTCAGTTTTGCGATTTGGAATTCGCGATATCGAGAATAAATCACAGATCAAAAACCGAACTATTTTTCAAGACGATTCCTAACATCGAAGGATATGTTCCCATTGATCCTTTTTTAGCCGTCTTTTCCGGAAACAAGTTTTTTGTAACATGCGGTCATCTTGGAATTATCACATCCATGTGTTGGGGAGATTGGGGTACAGTGGGACATGGGGCACAGTGGGACAAGCCGCCTAGCTCTTTTGTTAAGAACAAGAGGCACATAACATTACTATCAGCAGAAAGCTATCACTCATACAACTTTCATATTGATTACAAGTAAAACCTATCATTGGTAAATAATCGCACCCCAGTGGGTGTCCCAGAGTACCCCAAAGTGGGGCAAACTGGGACACATTTTTTTACGTTTTTAAAACAGAATTTTGGAGAAAAGTATAACAGATATTTCGGATTTTTTTGTGTGACAATATTATAATGAGTATAAGTTATAACGAGATTATACAAGGCTACACTACAGGGCAATAATAACAGAAATTTTTGCAAAAAGGTGAAAAATGTCCCACTGTATCCCAATCCCTACATGGAGTTTTCATAAAATCTATCGTTCACAATAGAGGATTAAATAGGATCGATTAGCTCAATGCCATATGCTATACCAGAGCATAACCCGTCCCCCCCCCCGCCCACACACATAAACCTTTCTGACATCCCAGGTCAGCCCCTTCCCCCAGACCTTCTAACACCCGTACAGTAACCGTCACCCACACATTTCTGACACTCCACAATCACCCTCCCCCGCCCGTTCCCACACCTCCTAAAACCACTACATTCACCGTCATCCACACCCCACAGTCTTCACCCTAGCCTCGACCCGAAGCGCCACCCACCCCCATACGCCCCCACACCTTTCTGATACCACTCACCACACCCATAACCCTAGCAGTCAAACCCCACCCGTTCGTCACACCTTTCTGACACCTACAGTCAACCTTCCATCCACACACGTGACCCAAACAGTCACCCCACCCCACCCACCCCCAAATCGTACCCCACACACCCTATGGTTAGCCTTCTCCCACATCCGTAGCCCCAACAGTCATCCTCTCCCCACCCGACACCATATTTTTTGACACTCCTACAATTATCCTCCACACTCCAGCAGTCGTCCCATCCTCAACACCCCCCCCCCCCCCCCCCCACCGCCACCCACACGTTTCTGAAACCCAGCAGTCACCGCCCTGTCTCGCGCCACTCGTATTCCACAACTGTCTGACACCGCTACAGTCGCTCGCCCTCCAGACGTCAACCACATAGTTCTGACATCCCAACAGTCACCGCCCCCTCTCTCCCACACCTATCTAATTCCCCTATATTGGCAATGTCCCCTCCCCCGCTTCTATCTCACAGGGCACCATTTCTAAGATAATATCATTGCTCAGTGGCACGGCACACGTGGGACGCACGAATGGAAGCAGCCTCCCGTGGCTCTTTTAATAATATATATGTGTTGTGTTGTGTTTAGCTAAATACACAGTTCGAAAAGAATATATCTGTGTTAAAACACTGATGAAACATCATCGCCACATGAAGAGAACTGATGAATTTCACATGCTTTAGGAAACCCGCAATAATTGTTCTCATTATATACATGTAATGTCCACATATCAAGTCCTGCATTTCCACAACCACTGGCCAGTCATAACCTACATGAGAAAACTCATACTGGTGTTTACCCCTAGCACAATTTTGCCGCGTCGTCGTCGTCTGTCTGTCCGTCGGGGCGTCTGTCTGCCCACCTTTCTTTTGGACATGGTACACCAAGAGGGATTATAGCCAGGCCCTTTAGAGCCATACCGCATTCATGTCTTCAAAATGGGTCAGAAGCCTATTGAAAATGACCAATCTTGAGCAATTTTGTCAAGGACAAGCTAGGATTTTCTAATTCATATTACATATGCAATTGGTGATTGACTAGAAGCCTATCCCAGTTGGCTGATCTAGACCTGGATTTTCAAGGTCATATAATGTTCATTGTGTACAATATCAAATAATATAGCTAGCCTTTCCAAATTAATACTGTGTATGAATATGACAGTTGTCATATATTTAATTGCATATATTGCAGACGACTAACCTTTACATACTTTGTCCAGGTCATAGTCTATTTAGTACACTTCACAAAAGATCATATCTGCATTGCCCAAATTCTTTTTACATATGCACTCGGTGATGGACCTGAAGTCTATTGAATATGCATGACCTTGACCTATTTTTTATAGGTCAAATTCTGTACTTAAGTCTAAGGTCTCCGAAGTCCGCATGTAATTAAGTGAAAATAGATTAGAAACCCTTTCAATATGACTGATCCCGATCTATTTTTTCTAAGATCAAGTTAATGATTGCAGCATGAAGAGCTATATTATATTGACGGGTATTTCGAGAGTCGAGATTTCGGTCATGCTCTAACAGAACCTCAGCGAAAATAAATTCATGAGCCTTGGCAAAAAACTGACATGGCCGACATACCATGTATTTCTTGTATGGGAGTACTACAGTCAATCCGGCTTTATCACATTAATGTTGTTCTAGTTGAGAAAGTTCTAAGAATAAATCGTATGCAACGCATGCTTGTGGAGTGTCGACAATAAATGTTAGCCGAGGAACCCACATCGGGGCTATTTTGTATATTTGTTGAGAAACAAAAATGGAGTTCTTGTGAAAAACAAAAGGCGGTGACTGTGAGGGTAGAATGCGAATGCCCAGTGAATTATGATCACAGGTGGTGATTTTCGAACATGATATTTCCGAGGTGAGTTGTGGATAATGAGACACGGGTGAGAGAGCTTGAAAGAAAGTACAGGTCACAAGGAGAAAATTCTCCCAATAGTTTCACTGATGAGATGCACAGAACTTTATTGTACATTGATCGCCATTCTACTTAAGAAATAAATGTTAGTTTCCCGTCCTCTAACTGCCCAGATAATGGATGGTAAAATGGAATTGCCTATTGTTTTGGGACGAAGCCGCAGGCTGAGTCCTAAAGCATAAAGGCAATTCCGTGTTACCATCCATTATCTTGGCAGTTAGAGGACGGAAAAGTAACATTTATTTCTATTCTAAAGCATCATTTATAAATGTTACCAATGCTAAATAAAAGAATAAATGTGGTCCTCGTACTCATTTGAAATTCAATTCCCCCTGACAACAAACTCGGATAGACCCATCCAGATCAACTTTTCTGATGTTCCACTGGGGCCGGTCTATTCTCTCAGGCGAGGGGTGTGGAGGAGGGAGGGAGGTGATGAAGCTCAGGGAACGATGTTCCTGTATTTCAGTGCATAGACAATGTTCACTCTCGTTTTAAAAATTCATTTAGATGCCATATTATGTGCGATGAAGAATCATTTATAACAGATTCCAATAATTATCTCACACCCATTACGGCGTTGAACTTTACGAACTCGAGACAGTTGCCATCACAGCTTTGCTGACTCTGTCCTCGAGCAGCGCGTGAGTTTACAGCCGACACAAGAGCACTACCGGTCCGTGTAACCTTGCACAATTCAATTTTCGTTTTTTCGTTTTCGGTTTCTCAGAATCAAAAATTGAAATTTGACATTCAATTTTCAATTTTCGTTTTTCGTTTTACTTCACGCAAAAATGAAAATCAAATATTGAAAATTGCCTCGACTTGTCCGTTTTTCGTTTTTTGATTTTAACTTTGACGCGTCAATGTTAACTGCACACGCGCAAGGCTTATGATGTCACTTTCGGTCCGCGGAGTAGTATGGAAAGCGCAAATCCGATTGTTTAGGCAGGTGTGGAGCACAATATGGAAAGCCAGTAGGGGGAAAGATATGGGAGTGTCACGACACTATAGTTCCATGGAGCCAGGCATTCGAACTAGATTATAATGGGCCAACTGCGCATGTCCAGAAGCGAATAGGCATTCGTGCAGTAGGTGTGATGCATTATATGGAGAACAACATGGTTGATACACGTGTGAGTTTCATTAAAGTAGGGTAAAATATTAAATACGTGGGAACCATAATCATAACCTCAAAAGGAACTTCCCGCATCGATGCGTTGAAGCTTTTGACACCCGCACTTAAAGCGTTGAAGCGTTTTTGACGTTGACGGGCATGTGAACGCTTCAACGATCCAGGTCCCAAAAATAGAAAATGAAGATTGAACCTGAAGCGTTGAAGCATTCAGACGTCTGGCATCACCGATGCTCACTCTTATTGGTATTACATCTCTGTTGGTATCTTTATGAATACTATATTTCAAATCAATAACAAACAGCGGGTGTGTGCATGAATGCTGTTCGCTTTTGTAGTGCTCTAAATATCTATTTTCAGAAATGAGAAAATCTAACACTGCCTCCTGATTGGCTCAGGCCTCAAATGCCAATAAACAATGACAACTGCGGGATGCCACCTATCCAGACCTGTCTGGTGCATCTTCACAAATCGTGATCATCGCACAGGGTTTACCCGGACATTTTTGGTGATTCGAGTTAGTTTTTGAGTCGTTGCCTCAATCTCGAACATTTCATCCCCCGAGGTTATTTTGAATTCGCTTGTCGTTATCCCAAGCCGGCGGTTTTTGCTTTGACTCTCGATGACGATTTCAGCCTGACATCAAAGTTATGCCAGCGATGTCACATCTCAAACACTGCAGCTAGTGGATTGGCGTAATGAGCTTGCTGAGCCTGTTCAATAATTGGTTTGAGTTAGACGATACCTCCCGATCTTTGTTTTATCCAGAACTACCGTGGGCAACTAACCAAGGCAATGCATAGATACCCTAACGAATCGATCAATACACTGGCTCCCGAGGATGGCCTCGTGGGCCACATGCCTCTCACGCTCCACACCTCTTATACGACACGATTTGCGTTTTCTATTCTACTCGTCATACCGGAAGTGACATCATAACCCGTCCACGTGCGAACTTAACATTGATACGTCAAAGTTAAAATCAAAAAAACGAAAAACGGGCAAGTAGAGGCAATTTTCAATATTTGATTTTCATTTTTGCGTGAAGCAAAATGAAAAACGAAAATTGAAAATTGACTGTCAAATATCAATTTTCGTTTTTTTGTTTTTGTAATCCCAGCATCAAAAATTGAAAAAAAGACGGTCAAATTTCAATTTTTGATTGTAAGATCACAAAAACAAAAAACGAAAATTGAAAATTGACGGTCAAATTTCAATTTTTGATTTTGAGATTACAGAAACAAAAAACGAAAATTGAAAATTGACGGTCAAATTTCAATTTTTGTTTTTGAGAAACCAAAAACGAAAAACGAAAATTGAACTGTGCAAGGTTACACGGACCCACTACCGAATGATTGTGACGGATTCTGAAAATTATGGAGGATTTTTTATTACACGAGATAAGATAAACACTCCCTGAAATTTTCTTTCGGCGTGCCAAGCAATTTACAGCCCCATATGTCAACATAATTTAGCTAAAACAGGAACACCGCCTCCTGTGAACAGCGGTCCGACTGAAATCTATCTTGAGTGACAGCTGTCGTCATTGCAATGTTACGATTTCTGCACGTGTGCCATTCATAAATTTACTACGATTGCCACGCCCTCGGATACACAGACTCTGCGAGACGACAAGCATTTGTTAGCCTTTCGAGTCGCAAAACTAAGTGAAAACAGATACTGTAGTCAATAATCTATTGAAAGTCGAAAATCGCGAGTAATTCCCACGTATAGCCATTTACTATTGAGCAGACGGTGCGATAACCTATCCACCCCGTCCAAATAAATCGTATTTGGAATAGGTCCATTTTGGAATAGAGTCACGTGAGAAAGGGTACTATACCGTCCAATATAGGACAGCAATCTCCCTATGCTTTCAATGCTAAAGATCAGGTAGATGCTTTAGAATTGTCCTCACTCCATCGGTGTTATACAGCAAGAACTGTAATAAAACACCGGTAGTTTCTCCATCTAGTCAGGACAAATCACAGTTTCGTTCCGAAAGGTACAGTGAACATCTCTGACTCATCTCAGGTGGAGAGTGACGCGATTTGTCGGCGTCGGGTCTTACAGAGATATGTGTTCTGAATAAGAAATTGCATTATATTAATAATTCATCATTTCACATGTTTCTTCTATCTAACGCTCACATAGTTCATCATTTCACATGTTTCTTCTATCTAACGCTCACATACATGTAGTTCATCTTTTTGCATCGTATAACAGGGCTAAAATAAACATTGAATATTAGAGCTTAAATATTTATAAGTAATATCTCTCAAACCGGTGCTCGGGGCCGTCTGGTCATGCCATTCAAGATTTCCAGTGAACTTCAACAGTAAAAGCGTGGCGTGTACAAATCACAGGACTCAGTTTTTGTTCTTACGATATTTTAAGAAATATGTAGTCGGTATATTTGCCTGTGGGGTCATAAGACTTCTTGTCCGTACTCCGGCATCGTTTTTCACCACCTTTTATGTTGCTTTAGACTGCTCTGTTATGTTGTTCATCGAACACGAACACCGTGGTGTTCATTAAACTCTTTAGGAGTTCTTATACCGATTGAACGTACTCCCGGACAAAAGAATTTAGGCTTTTATTATCGAATGTGAAATATATCAATGCCGCTTATCTGGAGAAAGTGTGTGGCTCTTATTTTGTCATGGATCTCAAAAAATAACCATCAAACTCCTCGCCTGGAAAATGGGATGAGGTCAGTCAGGTTTTTATCCTTTCATTCCATAAAATCCAATAAGTGACATTTAACCCTACCTGGCCGTGGAAGCGGGGGAGGGGGTGTTTTTTTGCTCCTATCTCCGGAACGACAAAAATTGAGAGGTGAAACTTCGTGACTTTTTAGATTATCGTATTGCGTGACCCTCTCCCCCCCCCCCCCGAACAGAAAAGTGATGTTTTCGTCATATTTCTTTAAAATGTAGCTTTTCTGTATGGAGAAGTGTATAAAATCTATTCTATGTCATTATTAGATTATTATTTACTAAGTTATCATGCAGTTTTGCAAAGAAAAATTCGAAAATTCTGACCAAAAGATGGTCCAAAAATGCTCTTTTTCAAAATGACGTCACAGTGACGTCATCATGGCGGCCATCTTGGATTTGTTTTTTTTTTACATTTTCTTGTACAGCTTGACCCAATATAGTGTGCTAAGTTTCAGCCCTCTAGCCTTAGCGATAGCAAAAATATATTTGGGTGGCACTTTCCGCACACCCCCCCCCCCCAGGCTGCGGTACACCCCAAATCGCCCAGGCCAGATAGGGTTTACATGGGAAGAGTTGGTCAGATCTCTTAGGAGTGGACAAAGACGGACAACTATAAGTCCATCTTGTAACTACAAATGACGAAGATAACCCTTATTACAGATAGATCGTCAAGATCTGAGGTGAATTTAACCTTGTCATGGAGTGTGACGGAGAATTTGATTGCAAAGGGAGATAACCTACTAACTAGCTGAGAGTTTCTCCGGCGGAATATGGAACCAAACGGTGTGCCTATCAGACCATATTATTCACTTTGAGGGTGGAATGAACACACATCTTATGTCCATTGCTCTCAAATTTCAGTTAATACGTGTTATGCTACTTAAGAAGAAATGATAATATTGTTGTCAATATCTGGTCTGGATTCCCCCAACACAACTCCTCGTCTTGAGTTGGGGTCAATAGCAGAACTTACGTGCCCCATCTTTGTGGAGCGAGACAAGATTTCTAAACTATGACATCACCATGATCTCATTAACAAGCCTTTGGAAGCGAAGTCACATGTTCTCGTACACATGACAGGCGAGCGACCTGGGGTTTTCGCTACCTGAGATTCCATGGGTCAGGCTTGCACCCTACAGTAGAATGGGTCGACTGCGCATGCGCAGTCGCGCGATGAGTAGTACGCGATGATTAGTATAGAAAGTAATCCGTGGCGTGTCCTCTTGCTCCTCCTCCTCCTCCTTCACCTCCTCCTCCTCCTACTCATCTTGACTCACTGCACAGCGGGTCACATAGGTGTGGCGCGGGAAAGGTTGGGGCGAGAGACCTGGGGTTTTCACTACCTGAGATTCCATGGGCCAGGCTTGCACCCTACAGAAGAATGAATCGACTGCGCTTGCGCGATGAGTAGTATACAAAGGGCACGCGATCTCCCTATCCCTATAGGTGTGGCGCGGGATAGGGTGGAGCGAGAGACCTGGGGTTTTCGCTACTCATATTCCATGGGCCAGGCTTGCACCCTACAGTAGAATGGGTTGACTGCGCATGCGCGATGAGTAGCATAGAAAGGGCACGCGATCTCCCTATCACTATAAACTAACCCATGGGGGTGAATGAACCCATAGGGGTGTATGAGCCATGGGGATGAATGAGCACTCGTTGATGTAAATAGCCAATGTTTATCTGTATATGGTATCATGAGGTCGAGGAATATTTGAAGCCGAATAGACATTGCTAGATAGTGATTTTGGATTGACTACATCACCTTGACGTCATTATGTCTCCATGTTCAACAAACATTTTGGAAGTTATTTTGAGAACAACTTCACACACTATTGAATTAACACGCTTGTGTAACTTAAAATGTTAGTATGACACTGTAGAAGAAACTTTAATCTATGTGTTGGTTATTTTAATTCAATTTTGGAGTAATGACACCATGATTTAGAAGTATGGGATTTTGTTTTGAAAGCTAGAGCCCAAGTGGTGCTTCCCTGACAAAAAAAAACGGACAATTTTTGTTCTTAAGCGATCCCACCACTACGGGAAAATATCAAAGATTGTCTACTAAAAAATCAAACTCATTCATTGATTTTAGCGGAAGCTTTCCAGTGGGAGTAATAAACGCATTACTTCATTTTTTCCGGTTTCAACGGAGTACATTTGTCAAACAAAACTAAATAATACAAGATTGAATATTTTGGACTTCCATAGGACCCGGATGACCGCGATTTAGAATTTGCCAATGTTGCTCTGCTTCTTTATTAATCAAAATCAAATCTGAGAGGGTGAAGTTAGGATGTGCCAGTTCATAATTTGTTTTTGTCTTTGTTGCTGATATAGGACATCATCCGAACGCATGACGCGATCATACGTAGAAACTTCTGCTCGTAGCCATGCGGTAACGGGTGATATCTGAGTGTAATAGGGTGTTTCCCAAATGGTCACATCCGATTGGTTCCGTTAGCTCCGACATCGGCGCAATCACATTCGATTGAAACGATCCCTTGCTGGGCCTCGGAGTGCCCCCATCACAAAATGAAAAGCATATCATTTTCCTGTGAACTGTCGCCAATTTTATTTTTTACAAATATGTTAGGCCGCATGTAATATGATTTTTCTTAAGGAAAACAAATAAGCATGCTCCATTAGAGTGAGAAATAAAATAGCTAATTCGCACAACTTCGGTTTGGTGTCCCACAGTCTTGCGCCTCGAGCATGTCGATCGCTTAAGTGAAATTGACACGTCTCATGTCTGAGATTTCCAGGTCAAAGTATTTGAATACGGACAATTTCATTGGCTCTTTTAAATGTGAGCGGGCATGCGACTTGATGCTTCGGAAAGCTGACATCGGGCGAAATACACGGAGAATGAAGTCATTGAGCTAAGGGTAGTGTTAAGTGAAACGTGAAATGCCCTTAGCAAGCTAAGATGATATAGGATAGACAATTTTATATTATGCACCTCTCCCCTCTCCCTCCACCGCCCTAGAATCCTGCTGGCGGCTAGGGTGCAGTAACGTTTTCACAATACTGATTCATGCCCTCACACACATTCGCACTTGACCGTTTGCATATCCTTAGCTCTCTCTGTGGAGATGGGATCAGAGATATGCGCATATTTTTACACAGTAACATGAGCAAACTAGATGATTTGCTTCTGACAATACTCATACATTTTCACAATACGTTTTGCATATTTTCACAAAATTATATTTGCTTACTTTCAACACAATACTATTGACATAAATTAACCCTATACCAGACCAGGGTGGGGAGACATACTTACCCACATATCACACTATCATATGTCTGTTGAAAATGATGAACATATAAATATGGATAGTTTTAACTCTATCCCAAGAGGATAACGAAATGCCCACACACTCCCTCCTCAGGCGAGGACAGCCTCCAAATCACCCAGACCTGGTAGGGTTAAAGCGATTCATACTATACTATGCTACGCATTCTATCATTGCCTTATTGGGTCACTTCACACGCTGAGGCCTCATACTGGACAACTATTCCATAGGCAAATGGAGAGGATAATTCAAAGAAGAGAAAATTTGAAATGACATTCCATCTACCTGAGGGGGGGCAACTGAATGGGGTGTATCCTTCGCAGAGTAAAATGGGAGAGGATGGCCAAACTGCCGTGTCAAATCGGATATTTAAGAGAGCGGAAAACGTAAGATTAGCAGGAGTATCTGGCATGACTGAATACAAGAATATATTATTTTTCTATATTTCCATATTTAATTCAAAAGTTTATTACATTCTATTTATCAAAGGGGGCTTCTTAATATGACTAGACTGTCTCGAAGCAAAATGGGAGGGAAATGCCACACTGAGAAGGCATTAAACAATTACCCATTTAGGCTGGCTGAATTGACCGTTTGCAGCTGATGCAGCTGAAAGAAGATGTAGAAGTTATAAAAAAAATAATCAAGAAAATTTACAAATATTTTGCATAAGGCTGCACTTCAGCTATTCCGTGTTCACTTTTCATGTTTTGGCCCATAGATTTTTCTTCCTTTGTGGTGGATGGGTCTTCTGGCAGCCTGTGGCATGGAAATGAGCGAAAGGGAAGAAAATCATGGATTTAGCACGTGTGAACCACTGGTGCACCAGCAGCATTCAGAATAAAGAACCATTTGACTCTACCTCCAAATGCTCCAATATTGTGAATTATATGGGTGTCAAAATGGAAGAGAAATAGAAAAATAGAACAGTGAACCATAGAAAATGACATTCTTGTCCCATTTCCAGTTGAGCGCCCTACTTGAGTATCCGGCATACTGGAAAACGATAGTCTATACAATCTGCCCCCCCCCTCCGATCACCCCCCTTGTATTTGTTTCTCACTGACGCTCTCTTTCAACAAACTGCGGTGATTTTCGTTCGTAATGTCTTACATGAAGGTTGGACTCTCTCCCCGTATACTGGTATATCCAATGCAACTACCCCCTCAAGGATATTATATTTCCGAAGTTAACAACCGATGTGGTAGATAATCTGGAAGGAGAGATCCGCCCTGATGAAGCTTTGTTTGTTTTAAATAAGATGAAGAATGAGTAGAGTCCGGGGTCAGATGGATTTAATGTTGAGTTTTTTTTTCTATTTTTCTGGCCTGATATAGGAAAACATGTGATAAGGAGTTTAAACAACGGATATGAATTGGGAGAACTTTCTATGACACAAAAACAAGGGGTAATAACTATAATTCCTAAAGGCGACAAACCGAGAGACAAACTAGAGAACTGGCGGCCTATTTTCTTACTGGATGTCGTTTATAAAATAGAATCTGCCTGTATTGCAGAGAGAATTAAATCCGTATTACCTGTTTTGATCAATGAAGATCAAGTGGGATTTCTACCGGGAAGATCTCGGAAAATATAAGGCAAATTTATGACATTATTTGGTACTGTGAAAAAGAAGACGTACCCGGTCTCCTACTGCTTATCATCTTTGAGAAGGCCTTCCCTTATATGTGTTGTAATTTGATTCTATATCATGGAAATTTATCAATAAGGTGTTAAAAACTTTCAATTTCGGTACCTCAATACAGAAATGGACATCCATATTATATAATGGCAGCTGTTCTACTTTTATTCAGTCAGGTATATTCTCCCCTTTCTTTGGACTTGGCAGAGGCTGCAGGCAGGGAGACTCTCTCTCTCTCCATATCTATTTTTATTGTGTGTGGAGATAATGGGTATCCTTGTCCGCAACAATCAAAACATTATAGGAATAAATATTCATGATACAACCCAAAAGCTTTCTCAATACGCTGATGACACAACTTTCTTTTTAGATGGCAGCAAACAATCTTTGTTGGCAACTTTGGAAGTTTTGAAACTTTTTTTGAAAAATCTCCGGTCTACATATAAACTTTTCAAAATCAAAAGCAGTGTTTTTACGAAGTCTGCGTAAAAAGCCGAAATACTTCAATTTAGATATCCCGCTTGCACGGAGTTAAGGTATTGGGTATAAAATCAATCGATCTAAATAGTATAGGAGCTTTGAATTTTGAAGACAAAGTTAAGGAAATTAGACACTTGTTAAAGGAATGGGGTAGGAGAGATTTGACAGTGCTGGGAAGACTAACGGTAATTAAAACGTTAGCCCTTTCGAAACTAACACATCTATTAACCGCTCTCCCATCGCCTTCAGAAGAACTCGTTAAAAAGTTAGAACAATTATGTTTTGCCTTTATTTGGAAAAACCAACCTGACAAAATAGCGCGGAAGACCATAACCCAACCATATAAAGATGGAGGGCTAAAAGCATCGGATTATCCGCATTTTTGTAAAGTCGCTAAAGGTATGCTGGATGAGAAAACTATTGACATCTATATGTAAATGGCAGAGGATATTAACTTGTATCCTTCCTGTACCATTCTCAGTTTTCAACCAAATGGGAGATGTTTTCACTGAAGACATTGCAGCTAAATGCGATAATTATTTTTGGGAAGATGTATTTCTATCTTTGACAGAATTCATACAAATATGTAGGAATCAGATCAGTAGTATCCAGCAATTCCAGTATATGAATTCGGCGGTTCTGGTGAATGATCAACCTGTTTACTATCCAAAATGGCTTAGGCGAGGGATAGTCAACTATATAGATTTGATAGACGCTCAGGGAAGGGTTCGAGAGTATGAGGATTTCTGTGAATACTATGGTCTCCGTCCTGCTTTCACTTTATACTATGGATTAATAAATGCATTGAAATATAGTGTAAAGAATCTTAATATCCACAGTAAAGTTGTATTAGGCACATATGGTCCACGTATAGCGGATCATCTATTAATATTGTTGAATTGTAAAAAAATGTTGTAGAAAAATATCTGCACTGTTTATTCACAAATTGTATTCGGTTCCGAAATTTGAACGTAAATGGCACGATGGACTGCATATTGTTTATAGTAAAGAAGTTTGGAATAGAGTCTATATGATTCCCAGATCGGCTACCCTAGATACAAGAATAATATGGTTCCAATACAGGATAATAAGTTGGATCCTTGGAACCAACGAATATTTACACAAAATAGGATTTCAGGATCACGATACCTGTTGGTTTTGTAAAAGTACGTCCAAATGCATTTCTCATCTGTTTTGGTTCTGCAGTTGTAAATCAGTTTTAGCGAGAGGTAAATCTCTGGTTCTCTGACTGTGGTTTCAGTCTCATCCTTAACGCAACAACTGCTATTTTAGGTATAACAGATGGTCTAAGCGAATATAAAGATTTAAATTTCTATATTTTGCAAACACGTTATTACATATTTAAAACTCGTTGTCAAAAAAGTATTCTCTGCGTACCTAATTTCAAAGCAGAATTGGAAATTATAGACAATTAGAAAAAGTTATTGCACTGGGGAAAAACACCTCGGTAGAACATTACAAAGATGGGAAGTCATACATTATTGACAGTAATTTCATTCTATTATGAAGGAAACTATTGTTTTCCTTTTCCTACCTGTTTAAATGCTTTGTTATGTACACATACCGCCAGATGATCTTTTCTGTATAGGACATATACTTACCGAACTGTCATAATATTATGTGTTACCAAATCTTCTGTAACAAGTATCTATATCTGTGCAAAAAAAAAGCTATACACTCCGATTTTACTATATGCCTTCTATTCTTAGTGATTGCAAGTCGAAGATGTCTTGGAAGATGTTGTTGAGATTGGTTTGCCCCATTCTGGCGATAACGGCTAGCTCCGCAGGCAAGTTTTTCATTTGCAGATTCCTCTTTCTTCATTTGATCATTTTCATCACTAGAGATTTTTTTACATGAGTGAAGCAATCTGTCACGTAACTGTACAGTCAATCTGTATTCACTTACCTTGAGAGCGGCCATCTTGATATTGGACGAGTAACAGGTGTTTTCTCGAACCATACATTGCAGACGGGCCGTGGAGTGATCCAACTAGTTTCATATCATAAAACGACAGGATTGTATCACCCGTTCCTGGTTAACACATTAATATTAATTTTTTTATAATGAATTCATCGAATAAATATCCTTTAGTACTATTTTATTATGGCTGAGAGACCAAATTGATGACCATACATGATCAAGTTATTCACCTGTACGTCTGCAGCAAAATGTATGAGATTGAGCTGCGAGTTACAAAAAAACTCGAAACAGTAAAACACGCGGATCGGATTGATGTGTAGGGAGAGTCGTTCTAGGCTTAATTTACAATGACACACATCAATAAATAAATAGTGGCTTGATGATGGGTCCCATATAATGCCACAGCGACTCGATGAGCAGTACGGATTGCAATTCCGAATAAATGATTATTTATTTCTATTAATGCAATCTTTCTAATTTTAGGTACTTGTCCCGTAGGAGAGATTGCGGAGATTACGTTTTCGACCTGTGAAGTTGATGTCAATGGAACTGCATCATGCACCCCTGATGAATATCCTGGAACGTTGGAGTCCCAACTTTTAGTCCCGGATGACAACTCATGTGCTGTTGAAGATGTGATGATCGCTGATGGAAATATAACCATCGTCGGCGATACAAATTGCTCATCTACCTACATTATTAAGTCTTGTATTGTTGGTAAGAAGCAAGTTAATTATGTTAAACAGGATTAAATAAGGAGTCTTATAACGAGATATTTTCAGAAATATTATTATCACAGAGCGTCCACTCAACCGGTAGATATCATTAAACTCAACCGCCACAGTTTGGTCAATAATTGTTCCGGGTAAGTAGTATAGAAAGGACGGGAAGAGTCCTATTTTCCAGGGAGGTAACTCTTGGTCCCCTTTTTTCCAGGTTAACCCTACCTGGCCTGGGGGGGCCATTATGGCCCCCCTACCAAACTTTCTGCACTATCTCCGGAACGGCAAAAAATGGAGAGCGGAAACTCCGTGACTTTATAGTTTATCTTATTGGGGTCATTTTGAGCTTATTTGCATAACCCCCCGAGCAGAGCATCATGGGTAAATTCAAGATGGCGGCCACGTGGTGTCTCAGAAAAGTGATGTTTTTGTCATATTTCTTCAATATTTCTGCTTTTCCGCGATGAAAAGTGGGCAAAAACTATTTTATTTTATATCACATTAATATTTGCTAATTTTTCATGCAGTTTTTGTGGGGAAATTGCAAAAATAAAAAAATTCGGAAAATCTGACCGAAAAATCGACCCAAAAATGCCGTTTTTGGAAATTACGTCACTGTGACGTCAGCAAAGCGGCCATCTTGGATTTTTTTTATATTTTCTGGTAGAGCTTGACCCAGGGGTATAGTGTGATAAGTTTCAGCCCCCTAGCTTAAGCGGTAAGAAAAATAATTAGGGGGGGCCATTTCGGCCCCCCCCCCCAGGCCTGGACAGGTCCCAAAAAGCCCAGGCCAGATAGGGTTAAAGGTATAGGAGACACCCCATCGCCTTTCACCTCTGGGGCGCCAGGGGAGGCCACCAGCTCAATGTCACGTGGAGGTCAAAAGTAGTTCCGGCAACATGTAATCGTTGTATTCCTCCGCGGACAGAACGTAGTCCCATGTCAACCAAGTGACTTCCAATGTTAATGTATACGGGGAATGACTAAAAAGAGTATGGGAATAGACGTTTTGTGACAGGGGTGGGTCCCTAGTGGACCGAATGGGTCGAGTGAGGTGTCAAAGTGAAGCGCTCCTCTAGGGTCAATCAGTCATGGGTGGGTGCATGTAAAATTAGGATGTTTTCCCGAAACTATAAAAAGCGGAACACGGACTTTACCCCTAAACTAGGGGAAAACCCCTATCAACTCTAGCCAAAAGGGCTAATATCGGTCTCCGGGTTTATCGGGGCCTGCCAATCAAGTCAATGGGGTGGGTGCATGTAAAATTAGGATTTGTCCCTGAAAATATAAAAAGCGGAACACGGAATTTACCCCTAAACTAGGGGTAAACCCCTATCAACCCTAGCCAAAAGGGCTAATATCGGTCCGCGGGCTTATCGGGGCCTGCCTATCAAGTCAATGGGGTGGGTGCATGTAAAATTAGGATTTTTTCCCGAAACTATAAAAAGCGGAATACGGACTTTACCCCTAAAATAGGGGAAAACCCCTATCAACCCTAGCCAAAAGGGCTAATATCGGTCCCCGGGCTTATCGGGGCCTGCCTATCAAGTCAATGGGGTGGGTGCATGTAAAATTAGGATTTTTTTCCGAAACTATAAAAAGCGGAACACGGATTTTACCCCTACAATAGGGGTGTGTATTATACAATATAAGGGAAAATGCTGTATGGGGTATGGGGATGGTCAATTGTTTTCGTGGGCTTTACTATGGCTTTTGGGGTATCGTTTTTCTCGTTTCGCCAAGAAAATGACAATGGGAAGGGTCCCAGAGCGAATCGGTGACATTTTTGGGAAAAGTCCCCGAGGTCTGTATATAGACCTATAGGATGGCTATATGGGGGTATAGGTTCAACCTGGGAAATTCACACACGTTCATTGTGATATGGGTTGCTTGGATTTAGAACACGATGGGAATGGTCCCGGAGCGAAACGGTGAAATTTTTGGAAAAGTACCATATAGCCCCATACTGGCTATGGGGATATAGGTCCATCCTACGAAATTTACACACGTTCATTGTGATATGGGTTGTGGGGTCTTGTTTTTCTCGTCTCGTCATTTAGAACACGATGGGAAGGGTCCCGGAGCGAAACGGTGATTTTTTTGGAAAAAGCTCACCGAGGCCTGGGTAGGCCCATAGGCCTATACTGCATGGCTATGGAGGTATAGGTCCATACGGGGTGAACGTTTTGGGGTCTAGGTGAGCCCCTTATGATTCTATGGTGTCGTATGAGGCCTTATTTTGAAGCTCCCGTGGAGTTTGTAATGTATCGACCAATGGTGCGTCCGTGTGCAATAGTCTGCGCACGCGCAGTCTGACCGTAGTATAGAAAGCAGACATGTTGGGGGGTATGTGGGGGGTGTGTTTGGGGTGGAGATGGACCACTATGGGTCCAAATGGGTTGTGGAAGGTGTCAAAGTGAAGCTTGTGTGGGGTAGAGTCAGAATGGCGTGTTTTTAAGTGCAAGTCGCGTCAATCTGCGCATGCGCAGTTGGGTGTAGTAAGTAAAGTGGCCAATTTGGGGGTGCGTGGAGGAGTGTTTGGGGTAGAGAGGGACCATCATTGGTCCGAATGTGTCGTGGGAGGTGTTATCTTGTAGCTCTCGGGGTGTACATCTCGATTTTTGGGATGTTCACGTCATCTGTGACGTCATCGGTGACGTCATCAGTAGGAGTAGTAGCGAAAGTGGGCATTTTGGCGCAGTGAATGAAGATATTTGGTGTAGAGATGGACCATCCATATCTGTCACACATTATACCACATCTTTGTTGTGTTATAGCACATCTGTCCTGTATTATACAAAATCTGTCCTGTATTGTACCATATTTGTTCTCTATTATACCATATATGTCTTGTATTATACCAAATCTGCCCTGTATTATACAGTATCTGTCCTGTATTATACCAAATCTGTGCTGTATTGTACCAAATCTGTGCTGTATTATACAATATCTGTCCTGTGTTATACCATATCTGTGCTGTATTATACAATATCTGTCCTGTATTATACAATATCTGTCCAGTATTCTGCAATATATGTTCTGTATTATACCAAATCTGTCCTGTATTATACAGTATCTGTCCGTATTGTACCATATATGTCCTGT
The DNA here is from genome assembly GCA_036873755.1 of Hanleya hanleyi. Taxonomy (NCBI): domain Eukaryota; kingdom Metazoa; phylum Mollusca; class Polyplacophora; order Lepidopleurida; family Hanleyidae; genus Hanleya; species Hanleya hanleyi. The sequence continues at coordinate 21,374 of JAVTVY010023558.1, forward strand.
ATTATACCATATCTGCTCTGTATTATACAATATTTCTCCTCTATTATACCACACCTGTGCAGCATTATACCATATCTGTTCTGTATTGTACCATATATGTCATGTATTATACCAAATCTGTGCTGTATTATACAATATTTGCCCTCTGTAATACCATATCTGTCCTGAATTAGACCATATCTGTGCTGTATTATGCAATATCTGTCCTGTGTTATAAAATATCTGTCCTGTATTATACCAAATCTGTCCTGTTTTGTACCATATTTGTCCTGTATTATACAATATATGTTCTGTATTATACCAAATCTGTGCTGTATTATACAGTATAAGTCCTGCATTATACCAAATCTGTGCTGCATTATACAATATATGTTCTGTATTATACCAAATCTGTCCTGTATTATACTGTATATGTCCTGTATTATACCAAATCTTTGCTGTATTATACCATATCTGTCCTGTATTGTACCATATATGTCCTGTATTATACAATATATGTTCTGTATTGTACAATCGGATAGCCGTTGTCCTGAATAACAATAAGTTCAGCAATGTTCATACAGTTTATTATCCCCAATGTTACATCATACCCAGGCTGGGGGAGCCGCCCTGGGCATGTTTGGTATGTTCACAGCAAAAACAAATTGAAATATCAAACACCATGTTTTATTATTTAACGCACCTTCACATTAGGTACAAGTGTTTACTGAGCTCAAGCCAACGATCAGCATGTAAACATATAGAGTATGTACGGCATGTTATGGTATTCATCAGTGCATGGGTAAAGCATTCAGCCGATGGGGTGGTCGGTCAGCTTGGTAACGAAAAACGTAACATTGGTCACCTTCTCCACTGTCCACTTGGTGTTGGGGCGTTGTTGTTGGGCCCATTCCAAGGGATCCACGGTGTCCAGTTTCTCCAGCATCGTCTCTAGCGACACTCGGTTAATGATGGTAAACGGTTGGTCAAATACCTGGATGTTCCTGCTCGGCTAAAAGTATCGGACTTGGACTGTCGCCTTATGCTGCAGCACATAACCAAACGCCAGATTGAATCTGAAGGCCGTAGTTTGGTCGTTGAAGATGGCTTCCACGTAGCTGCGTAGACGGGCGAGGTCGGTCAGTCGGAAATTGTAGATATCTTGAATACGGCGATGACGGTTGAAACATTGCCGTATTATGGACCAATGGCGCCGGTAGATGTCACTCACTGGATAGGCGTCCTGTAACAGATCGCTAGGAACATTTATGGGCTCGTCCAGAAAATGTTCGATGTTGTCAGGCGTATGACTCGAAACCGTAACGGTGGGGTCCGGCTGGATATCCAGGCATTCTGAACTGTGGGTATAGGCGGGCTCTCCGTCATCGCATCACCAGTGGCGTTCGTCTCCCCGGGCTCATCTTCACTGGGTCTGACCTTCCGCGGCTCCTCTTCAGGGCAAAGTTGTCGCCCAAACCGTGGTGATGGACTATGAATCAAACGCTGATGGCGTCTTAACTGACTGCGTCGTTTGAAGAGTTGACCACAATCCTTACAGTGTTTCGTCGCGCCCTCGTGGAATGAGCGTTCGTGGCGCAGTAAAGGATCCTTCCGATTAAATGACCGTGCGCAGGTTATACAAGTATACCGTGCATCGTTGTGGGTGGAGGCCTTGTGGCGGTGCATGTCGTGCAGACGAGTAAACTGCTTCTGGCAAGTTGTGCAAGTGAACATCTTGGTGGTTGACAGAGTGTCTGATGAAACGGCCAGGCCGCTTCCCTTTTATAGCACGCTAGCTGGTGATCTATTTTTAGCACACTCAGTTCAACTATCCCCAAGTCGAGGGCCGAGCTGTGACATCTTCGGTAACCTCCGTGACATCTTCGGTTACCTCCGTGTCTCTTCGGCAACCTCCGTAACTCCCTGGCTGTTCCCGTGTAAACCCGGATGGATCTCCGTATCTCTTCGGTGACCTCCGTGACATCTTCGGTCACCTCCGTGTCTCTTCGGTCACCTCCGTACCGTCAACGATCAGCATGTAGACATATAGAGTATGTACGGCATGTTACGGTATTCATCAGTGCATGATTGACGCATTCAGCCGATGGGTTGGTCGACCAGCTTGGTAACGAAAAACGTGGCATTGGTCACCTTCGCTACGATCCATTGTGTGTTGGGGTGTTGTTGTTGGGCCCATTCCAAGGGAGCCACGGTGTCCAGTTTCCCCAGCGTCGCCTCTAGCGACGCCCGGTTAATGATGGTAAACGGCTGGTCAAATACCCGGATGTTAATGCTCGGGTAAAAATATCGGGCTTGGTCAGTGTCCTTATGCTGCAGCACATAATAAAATGCCAGATTCAACTTGAAGGCCGTAGTTTGATCGTTGAAGATGGCTTCCACGTAGCTGCGTAGACGGGGGAGGTAGGTCAGTCGGAAATTGTAGATATCTTGAATAGGGCGATGACGGTAGGAACAGTGCCGGTTCATGGACCAATGGCGCCGATAGATGTGACTCACTGGATGGTCTTCGTGTAACAGATCGCTAGGAACATTTATGGGCTCGTCCACGAAGTGTACTTTGCCCTCCACGTCGTACAAAATCTGGCACAAGGTCTTGTCGGAGGAATTTGACTGTTGAATTAGGGCGACATCATCATCGGCCTTCGTGCGATGGGTGGGAGTTCCCCCTGTTTCGATATTGATGCCTACGGACTCTTCTACCTGCAAACGTGGCCGCGGAAGAGGGTGTCGTGTACCTTGGTGTGCAAGCAACTGACTGGTCAGTTTGAAAAACCGACCACATTCTTCGCATGGACGCTTGGGTACTTCATGGCGTGCACGTGTGTGGCGCTGTAAATGATCCGGGCGCTGAAACGACAGTGTACATACGAAAGTCGTACAGCTATACCGGGCCGTTCCTTCGTGCTTGGTATCCTCATGGCGGCGCAAGTCGTGCAGACGAGTGAATGATTTCGAGCACGTAGTACAAGTCAACATCTTGGTGGTTGAGAGAGTGTCTGATGAAACGGCCAGGCCGCTTCCCTTTTATAACACGCTAGCTGGTATCACATTCGGGCACCTCTGTGTCTCTTCGGTGATCTCCATGACATCTGCGGTGAACTCCGTGTCTCTTCGGGCACCTCCGTGACATCTTCGGGCACGTCCGTGTCTCTTCGGCCACCTCCGTGTCTTTTCGTGAAGTGACCGAAGAGACTCGGAAGTGAACGACATTGTGGGAAAAACCCCACAGACAGGTCAGTACATGTGCTATCATGTTCACACTCCGTCACCAAAAAGACACGGACTGAAGATGGCGGACCTCGCCCGCTGGTAGTGGTGGATGTGGGAGCTCCCGTGTGGCAGAGCTCTTGGATCGGAGCTCTTGGAGCTCAAAACGTGTGGAGTTCAGAGCTCGGAAGTGACATTTGCATATGACCTCTGTGATATCACTCCCGCTTCCGTTCACGTGACCGGAACTGAACTTTGACCCCGGCGCGGGTATTGTTAGCGCGCGCCGGGATCAAAGGTCAGTTCCGGTCACGTGAACGGAAGCGGGAGTGACCTCACAGAGGTCATATGCAAATGCCACTTCCGAGCTCTGAGCTCCACACGCTTTGAGCTCCAAGAGCTCCGATCCAAGAGCTCTGCCACACGGGAGCTCCCACCACCACCACCACCACCACCACCGGGCGAGGTCCGCCATCTTCAGTCAGCGTCTTTTCGTTGACGGAGTGTGAACATGATAGCACATGTACTGACCTGTCTGTGGGGTTTTTCCCACAATGTCGTTCACTTCCGAGTCTCTTCGGTCACTTCCCGAAAAGACACGGAGGTGGCCGAAGAGGCACGGAGGTGCCCGAAGATGTCACGGAGGTAACTGAAGATATCAGAGAGGTGCCCGAAGAGACACGGAGTTCACCGAAGATGTCACGGAGATCACCGAAGAGACATGGAGGTGCCAGAACATGATACCAGCTAGCGTGCTCACTTGTACTACGTGCTTGAAATCATTCACTCGTCTGCACGACTTGCGCCGAAATGAGGCTACCAAGCACGAAGGAACCGCCCGGTATAGCTGTACGATATGTACGCTGTCGTTTCCGCGCCCGGATCATTTACAGCGCCACACACGTGCACGCCATGAAGTACCCAAGCATCCATGCGAAGAATGTGGTCGGCTTTTCAAACTGACCAGTCAGTTGCTGCGACACCAACGCACACGGCACCCTGTTCCGCAGCCAAGTTTGCAGGTAGAAGAGCCCGTAGGCATCAATATCGAAACAGGGGGAACTCCCACCCATCGCACGAGGGCCGATGATGATGTCGCCCTAATTCAACAGTCAAATTCCGACGACAAGACCTTGGGCCAGATTTTGTACGACGTGGAGGGCAAAGTACACTTCGTGGACGAACCCATAAATGTTCCCAGCGATCTGTTACACGAAGACCATCCAGTGAGTGACATTTATCGGCGCCATTGGCCCATGATCCGGCACTGTTTCTACCGTCATCGCCCTATTCAAGATATCTACAATTTCCGACTGACTGACCTCGCCCGTCTACGCAGCTACGTGGAAGCCATCTTCAACGATCAAACTACGGCCTTCAAGTTGAATCTTGCATTTGGTTATGTGCTGCAGCATAAGGACACAGACCAAACCCGATATTTTTACCCGAGCAGTAACATCCGGGTATTTGACCAACCGTTTACCATCATTAACCGGGCGTCGCTAGAGGCGATGCTGGAGAAACTGGACACCGTCGATCCCATGGAATGGGCCCAACAACAACACCCCAACACACAATAGGTCGTAGAGAGGGTGACCAATGCCACGTTCTTTGTTACCAAGCTGACCGACCACCCCCATCGGCTGAATGCGTCAATCTTGCACTGATGGATACCATAACATGCCGTACATACTCTATATGTCTACATGCTCATCGTTGACGGTAGGTAGGTGACCGAAGAGACACGGAGGTGACCGAATGTGTCACGCAGGTCACCGAAGAGACACGGAGATCCATCCGGGTTTACACGGTAACAGCCGGGGAGTTACGGAGATGACCGAAGAGACACGGAGGTGACCGAAGATATCACGGAGGTTACCGAAGATGTCACGGCTCGGTCCTCGACTTGGGGATAGTTGAACTGAGTGTGCTAAAAATAGATCACCAGCTAGCGTGCTATAAAAGGGAAGCGGGCTGACCGTTTCATCAGACACTCTGTCAACCACCAAGATGTTCACTTGAACAATTTGCCAGAAGCAGTTTACTCGTCTACACGACTTGCACCGCCACAAAGCCTCCACCCACAACGATGCACGGTATACTTGTATAACCTGCGCACGGTCATTTAATCGTAAGGATCATTTACTGCGCCACGAACGCTCATTCCACGAGGGCGCGACGGAACACTGTAAGGATTGTGGTCAACTCTTCAAACGCTGCAGTCAGTTAAGACGCCATCAGCGTTTGATTCATGCCCCGTCTCTACCGTTTGGGCGATAACTTTCCACTGAAGAGGAGCCGGGGAAGGTCAGACCCAGTGAAGATGAGCCCGGGGAGACGAACGCCACTGGTGATGCGATGACGGAGAGCCCGCCTATATCCACAGTTCAGAAGAGCCTGGATATCCAGCCGGATCCCACCGTTACGGTTTCGACTCATACGCCTGAGAACATCGAACATTTTCTGGACGAGCCCATAAATGTTCCTTGCGATCAGTTACAGGACGCCCATCCAGTGAGTGACATCTATCGGCGCCATTGGTCCATGATACGGCAATGTTTCAACCGTCATCGCCCTATTCAAGATATCTACAATTTCCGACTGACCGACCTCGCCCGTCTACGCAGCTACGTGGAAGCCATCTTCAACGACCAAACTACGGCCTTCAGATTCAATCTGGCGTTTGGTTATGTGCTGCAGCATAAGGAGACAGTCCAAGCCCGATACTTTTACCCGAGCAGGAACATCCAGGTATTTGACCATCCGTTTACCATCATTAACCGAGTGTCGCTAGAGACGATGCTGGAGAAACTGGACACCGTGGATCCCTTGGAATGGGCCCAACAACAACGCCCCAACACCAAGTGGACAGTGGAGAAGGTGACCAATGTAACGTTTTTCGTTACCAAGCTGACCGGCTACCCCATCGGCTGAATGCTTCACCCATGCACTGATGAATATCATAACATGCCGTACATACTCTATATGTTTACATGCTTATCGTTGACTTGAGCTCAGTAAACACTTGTATCTAATGTGAAGGTGCGTCAGATAATAAAACATGGTGTTTGATATTTCAATTTGTTTTGCTGTGAACATACCAGACATGCCCAGGGCGGCTCCCCCAGCCTGCGTATGATGTAACATTGGGGATAATAAACTGTATGAACATTGCTGAACTTGTTGTTATTCACGACAACGGCTATCCGATTGTACAATACAAAACATATATTGTATAATACAGGACATATATGTTCAATACAGAACAGATATGGTATAATACAGGACATATACCGTATAATACAGGACAGATTTGGTATAATACAGAACATATATTGTATAATACAGGACAAATATGGTACAAAACAGGACAGATTTGGTATAATACAGGACAGATATTGTATAACACAGGGCAGATATTGCATAATTCAGTACAGATATGGTATAATTCAGGACACATATGGTATAATACAGCACAGATATGGTTCAATAGAGGGCAAATTTTGTATAATACAGCACAGATTTGATATAATACAGGACATATGATACAATACAGGACAGATATGGTATAATGCAGCACAGATATTGTATAATATAGGAGAAATATTGTATAATACAGAGCAGATATGGTATAATACAGGATATATATGGTACAACAAGGACAGATACTGTATAATAAAGGACAGATTTGGTATAGTACAGAACATATATTGCAGAATACTGGACAGATATTGTATAATACAGGACAGATATTGTATAATACAGCACAGATATGGTATAACACAGGACAGATATTGTAAAATACAGCACAGATTTGGTATAATACAGCACAGATTTGGTATAATACAGGACAGATACTGTATAATACAGGGTAGATTTGGTATAATACAGGATATATATGGTATAATAGAGAACAACTATGGTGCAATACAGGACAGATTTGGTATAATACAGGACAGAGATTGTATAACATAGGACAGGTATGGTATAATACAGGACAGATGTGCTATAACACAACAAAGATGTAGTATAATGTGTGACAGATATGGATGGTCCATCTCTTCACCAAATACCTTCCTTCACTGCCCCAAAATGCCCACATTCGCTACTACTCCTATTGATGACGTCACCGATGACGCCACAGATGACGTGAACATCCCTCAAATCGGGATGTACACCCCGAGAGCTACAAGATAACATCTCCCACGACACAATTGGACCAAGGATGGTCCCCTCTCTACCACAAACACACCTCCACGCACCCCCAAAATGGCCATTTTACTTACTACACCCAACTGCGCATGCGCAGATTGACGCGACTTGCACTTAAAAACACGCCATTCTGACTCTACTCCACACAAGCTTCACTTTGGCACCTCCCCCAACCCATTTGGACAAATAGTGGTCCATCTCTACCCCAAACACACCCCCACATACCCCCAACATGCCTGCTTTCTATACTATGGCCAGACTGCGCATGAGCAGACTATTGCACACGGACGAACCATTAGACGATACATTACAAACTCCACGGGAGCTTCAAAATAAGACCTCATACGACACCATAGGATCATAAGGGGCTCACCTAGACCCCAAAACGTTCACCCCGTATGGACCTATACCTCCTTAGCCATGCTGTATAGGCCTATGAGTCTACCCAGGCCTCGGTGAACTTTTTCAAAAATTTCACCGCTTCGCTCCGGGACCCTTCCCATCGTGTTCTAAATGACGAGACGCGAAAAACAAGACCAAACAATCCATATCACAATGAACGTGTGTGAATTTCTCAGGTTGGACCTATACCCCATAGCCAGCCTATGGGCCTACCCAGGCCTCGGTGAGCTTTTTCGAAAAAAATCACCGTTTCGCTCCGGGACCCTTCCCATCGTGTTCTAAATGACGGGACGAGAAAAACAAGACCCCACAACCCATATCACAATGAACGTGTGTGAATTTCCCAGGATGGACCTATATCCCCATAGCCAGTATGGAGCTATATGGGCTATATGGTACTTTTCCAAAAATTTCGCCGTTTCGCTCCGGGACCCTTCCCATCGCGTTCTAAATGACGAGACGTGAAAAACAAATCCAATCAACCCATATCACAATGAACGTGTGTGAATTTCCCAGGTTGAACCTATAGCCAGCCTGTAGGCCGATATACAGACCTCGGTGACTTCTCCCAAAAATTTCACCGATTCGCTCCGGGACCCTTTCCATTATCATTTTCTTGGCGAAACGAGAAAAACGAGACCCCACAAGCCATAGTAAAGCCCACGAAAAAAATTTAACATCCCCATACCCCATACAGGCATTTTCCCTTATATTGTATAATACAGACCCCTATTGTAGGGGTAAATCCGTGTTCTGCTTTTTATTGTTTCGGGAAGAAATCCTAATTTTACATGCACCCACCCCATTGACTTGATATGCAGGCCCCGATAAGTCCGGGGACCGATATTAGCCCTTTTGGCTAGGGTTGATAGGGGTTTTCCCCTATTTTAGGGGTAAAGTCCGTGTTCCGCTTTTTATATTTTCGGGGACAAATCCTAATTTTACATGCACCCACCCCATTGACTTGATAGGCAGGCCCCGATAAGCCCGGATACCGATATTAGCCCTTTTGGCTAGAGTTGATAGGGGTTTTCTCCTAGTTTAGGTGTAAAGTCCGTGTTCCGATTTTTATAGTTTCGGGAAAAAATCCTAATTTTACATGCACCCACCCATGACTGATTGGCCCTAGAGGAGCGCTTCACTTTGACACCTCACTCGGCCCATTCGGTCCACTAGGGACCCACCCCTGTCACAAAACGTCTATTCCCATACTCTTTTTATGCATTCCCCGTATACATTAATATTGGAAGTCACTTGGTTGACATGGGACTACGTTCTGTCCGCGGAGGAATACAAAGGTTACAGGTTGCCGGAACTACTTTTGACCTCCACGTGACCTTGAGTTGGTGGCGCCCCATGGCGCCCCAGAGGTGAAAGGCGATGGGGCGTCCCCTATACCTTTAACCTGGAAAAAAGGGGGACCAAGAGTTACCTCCCTGGAAAATATGACTCTTTCCGTCCTTTCTATACTACTCGGGTAGTTGAAACCGTTTATCTCGCACCCTGTCTTCATATTCCTATATTGATACACGAACGGTCTGGCAGGTCATTCCAAATCGAGATCGTCTTGCTCCTCGATATTTATAGTTTTACAATAAGTCGGGTTCCCTTTTATTCGGATTTAATAGGGATGCCCCGTCATCGGTAGGCCTAGATACTATAAGTTATCCTGTCCCTGCTCGTTTGATACTGAATTTTATCCTGTTTCCTGGCGAAAATGCCACACGACCGCGAAGCGGGAGTGTGGCATTCGCCAGGAAACAGGATAAAATTCAGTATCAAACGAGCAGAGATAGGATAACGTATCTACTTCTACGAGCAGCCTTTTCAACTCGGGAAAGTTGCGAGGTAAAGTGGGTCTAAAACTTCCTAACCAAATACGACAAAAGTGATAATGAAAACGGCTGGAGACGCGTCAAATATTTTGAAATATTCGGAATCAGCATTGTAGATTTGGTCATATTTCATATGACAAGAAATCATGACTTCTGCTCGAAATGATAAGTCAAAAGACCGTGCAGCGCTAGACTCTGGCTGATCGGCCGAGCTGGGGTCGAGTCGGTGAAAAAGACGGCACAGTTTTCGAACAAAAAACGTCTGAAAATGGTCAATCTTGAATTAAACAACGTATTCCACCCTACTGAATCGACAAGTGTGATTATAGGTGAATGCACCAGTCCATTTGTCATGCGACCATGAACTGTAGGTTGAATCACTTCACATTGAAGCCGCATAACAGCTGCAATGTTATAATGAGGCAACATGTGATTATATATCAGATATGTCGACAGTCCATTGTAGCTACCATTTGTCTTGGCAACAGTCCATTTGGCGAATCATTAGATCAGACGATGTGCTCTCTGTGCATCATTCACAAGTGCATGTTGACCTACAATGGACTGTCGATCGGTCCGATGATGATACAATGGACTGTCGTAATATCAGACAGACAGAGAATATACTATTAATGGTTCATATTCCTCTTAAACACACACAAGTGGAAGGAATCGAGAGATGAATGAGTCAGTGATACATGAGGCAGGTAGTAAGTTCCCACGTGTTCATTTTGTGCTCATTTCCTCACACTATAATTCGATGCTAATACCTACAATGGACCGTCTACCAACACCTAAAAACACCTCTCGCCGCAAAAATGTTTAAAATTTTTGTTAACTTGAAATAGTAATAACCCTACGTTTGGTGACAGTATAGTACGATATTTCTCCTTGAAAATATGACTGGACACCAGTAACCATACCTGTCATCGATATGCTGAAAATCGTTCATTTTCGGCTGTGGTCACTGTCGTCTGGTCAGACACACGCCCACGCTTGATAACGAAAGCACTGGAAAACCTACCATTGACTGTAATTTGACACGTGACCGGCGGTTTTCACCTATAATCATACTTGTTGATTCAGTAGGGTGTATTCTAAGAATGTTTTCTATCTGCTAACAGTATTTTGATTCATGTAACCTAAAATTGTACACGTCGAATAAGAATAAACGCGAATATCAGAGGTAAACGTCCACATCATTCACATTGTACCGGCACCACGGTGGGAGGGGAAACAACCCTCTGAGAGAGGAAAGTGCATTCTGGGATGGATGTAACTACGATGTTGCGATGAAAATGTCAGCTACCGGTGACCAAGATGAGAAATGATCGCTTGTATTATGATTATTACGGGCGATAATCTTGCCCGATATTTTGCGTTGAAGGCCCATTCCAACATAGATTCGGGATACACTTTCATACAATTTATTTCATAATGCATATGACCAAGAGAACGTGTACAACTTGGGCACTACATTTGCCAGAGCGAATCAAACGTGCCATATTGGACAGAAAAATAGTGATTTGAAGAAACTGAGATCACCGAGAACTTTAGTTTTCAGGCATATGAAATATATCGATGGTATAATCATATGCAGAACGTTGTTCAATAGTGGCCTACGTGATTAAACGCTCATTCATGGGTTTAAATATTTGGCGAATGTAACCCGTTTGCAGGAAGGTTCGCACTATGAATGTAGGCGATTGTAACGCCGATGTCAAGAGTAACAGTCACTTTCGAGAACACTGCTTCGTCGCCTCTCGGTGAATGTTTTTTATGTGAATGGCTAACCAATGAGACCATAAACGTGATGTAAATATATTAAAGAATCATACGTGAGATGACAGGCTGTATGGGATCATATTTTGTGGAATGATCGCTTTCTGAGAGTGAGTTCTGTGAGATGCATTCCAGAAGATTCCAGTTTCTGAGTGTGTATCACTTGCTCTATATTTCTAGTTCCATGTGAGTTACTGGTATCCCACTGTCATGTAGAAAAAATCTTCTACCATGTATTTTCGACAGAATAAGTCCTGCAAAAAGACCATTTCTTATTCCAGGGACACGCGCTGTCAGGAAGAGAAAATATAGCTTGACACTGAATAGGGTGAAACGGCGGAGAAGAAACACTGGAGAACCTGATAGGATGATAATAGCATCATGCAAATTTTGCAATAAATGGCGAGTCCATATCTGTTGAAAACGGCTACCGAGCCTATGAGATCGTGAGTAGAAGTGGTGTCTAACCAATATTATGGGCGATATATAGCGCGAAGGAAGGTGGTATTTGAAGCGGAAGGGGACAAAGAATGATCGCAATTTTATGTCTTGATAAGCCCCGAACTGATTACAGGCTTCGATTGAAACTAGGTCCTACCGTTGCAAGGTGGCGGCTATCATATCTAAGCTATCGCGTCCAACTCAAATAACATAGCGGTGAACTTAGACAATTAGATCTAGCTATATTCCAGTGTGCTAGAAATCAAGTTGCTCAAAGTAATGTGCCAGTGACCCGTGTGACGGTCAGGTGTACGAACACGACTCGTAGTAAAACGAGGTGAACGTTACCGGAGTGCAGCTTCTTATTCAGAATATACCAGTCTGTTGTAAGGCCCGACGCCGACGAAGACGAAGCATAGGTCAAAGTGACTTTGAACAGCGACGGACAGTAGTGGGGAAAATGGTCCCTGAAACGTTGAGGAATCATGGTGGAGGATGGGTCTTGGGGATCAGTTAGTGATGAGGGAGTAGATAGCTGCCATTCGCCATATTTTCAGCATATTTCTTGAACACGCACTCTAGCTGTGTTTTTCTTGACTGAAGTCCAGTTGTTCCACAATTAAGCATTCTTTAAAAATTCCCATATAATGCTTGAAGAGAGTTATACACTCTAGAACTTTATTCTAGTCTCTCCTTCTTTTTTAGCTCATCTGGGCTCTCGGAAACCACTTGACCGATTAAGCTGGAACTTGGCATGCATGTTTCCCCCAATGAGTACATGTACACCAGAATGTGTTCATGCGGTGTCGATATGATTTTAAATTTGGCTGCATGGCGGTCATGCATCTTGAACTTGCCAGTGAAATCTTGACATTATTTTTCGGTAACTACTTCATGGATCTTTCTCAAATTTGGTACACCGATTCCCCTTTGGGTCTAGTTGTACAGCATGTGTACTTTAGTTCAATTTGAATATTCAATATGACAACCAGGCGGCCAACTTGGATTTCCCCATGAAACATTGTTATCGTGATTTCTCAGGAAGTACTACATGGATCTTTCTCAAATTTGGTACGCAGGTTCCCCTTGGATTCTAGTTGTACAAGATACCTTTTCCGGTCCGATTCGACAATCCAATATGGCCACTAGGTGGCCATCTATGGATATTCCCATGAAAATTTGTTATCACGATTTCGCAGGAACCAATGGATCTTTCTCAAATTTGGAACATAGGTTCCACTTGGGGTCTAGTTGCGCAAGATACCTTTTATGGTCCGATTCAAAAATCCAATATGGCCACCAGGCGGCCATCTTGGATTTCCCCATGAAACATTGTTATCGTGATTTCTCAGGAAGTACTGCATGGATCTTTCTCAAATTTGGTACACAGGTTCCCCTTGGGGTCTAGGTGTGCAAGATTCCTTCTCTGATTCGAAAATCCAATACGGCCATCAGGCGACCATCTTGGATTTCCCCATGAAACTTTGTTATCGTGATTTCTCAGGAAGTACTACATGGATCTTCCTCAAATTTGGTACACAGGTTCCCCTGGGGTCTAGTTGTGCAAGATAATTGTGATTTGATTCGAGAGACCAATATGGACACCAGGTGGCCATCTTGACGGCCATCAGGCGACCATCTTGGATTTCCCCATGAAACTTTGTTATCGCGATTTCTCAGGAGCTACTAATTGATCTTTCTCAAATTTGATACACAGGTTCCCCTCGAGGTCTAGTTGTGCAAGATGCCTTTTTCTGGTCCGATTCGAAAATCCAATATGGCCACCAGGCAGCCATCTTGAATTTCCCAATGAAATTTTATCATCGTGAATTCTCAGGAAATTACTGCATGGATCTTTGTCAAATTGGGTACGCATGTTGCCCTTGTGGTCCAGTTGTGCAAGATACATTTTTGGTCCATTTCGAAAATCCAATATGGCCGCATCTTGAATTCCCCATGAAACTTCATCATGAAATCTCAGGAAATTACTGCATGGATCATTTAGTGTTCAGAGGGGCAACACAAGTTAGAAACTCATCTGTTGCAGTTCTTTAGTAAAATTTCTTGCAGCTACTTTCGCCAGTTACAGCCAGATGAGCTACAGTGCCGTGGCACTATCTTTCGTAACTTTCTACAGGCCTATGAAAGATAATCGTGCCCAAGAAAAGGTTGGGACCGAAAACCCCTCAACACATGACAATATCCTCGGATGACGCCAGTACATCTCTAGGCCTACCCGAAACCTCAGAAAATACCGTAGAAAGCGTGCCTGTAATCAAACCGTATGCCCCACAAAAGACACTGGTTAAACAAATAACAAAAAAAAGCTTTGTTTTGTCAGCATGGGAACTGGAACGAATATTATAAACAAAATTTGACAGTTTTGTCCGACGTGTGTGAGAGGTTGTCTATGGCTTGCATGCTTCATGACTTTTCGTCTTTTTAATAAAAATGATGTCCAATAGTGCTCGAAGGTAAAGGTAAGTGCGCGGTAATTATGTTTGTAAATCTCCATAGAAAAGTATGCGTTGTCGGCATAGCGATGAGGAAATTGAGACGCTATGAATCTTTAACAACGTCACAGTGTCAGTGTTTGGGAAAGCCGACCAGACCCTTCCTCTTACAGAGGGCGTAACGCTCCTCTCTACATGGGCGTCCTGGGTCGGATCGAGTTTCTGTCAGAAATTAGTGTGATATCTCTCACAAGATGATCTGCCATTAACCTGTGGGATATCTGCATCACCTGCTGCGTTATAACAGCTGATTTCATTCAGTTCTTGCGCTAATTTCAACTCCGAACACATGTACTGTACGTTTCGGATGGCCATCGGAAAATTGTACACACTCCTACGGGATCACGAAAACAGTAGGAGACATGAAATGTACATTACAGCAATCCTTGAGGTGTGTATTATTCAATAGGGTATATTTGCAGGAACATCGGGAACGACAACTGTCAAAACTTCAAAAGACCTCCAGCTGTCATGTTCCGTTACCTGCTTCGTTCGCCTCAATCTCTCCGGGACGTGGTTACATTGTATCCCAGAATGCACTTTCCTCTCTCAGAGGGTTGTTTGCCCTCCCACCGTGGGCACATGTGATCGTAGGCGAGATCATCGAAGCGAAATCAAGCGTCAAGGCGGCTTTCGTCAACTGTTACTCACAGTCACATTACATTACCTTTTCCTATGGTGGCCGAGAGGGGCCATCGTCACTTCGCCATTGTACGTCAAAAAACAGAGCGATGGAGCGATAGAGCGATAGAGCGATGGCGATAGAGCGATGGCGATAGAGCGATAGAGCGATGGCGATAGAGCGATAGAGCGATGGCGATAGAGCGATAGAGCGATGGCGATAGAGCGATAGAGCGATGGCGATAGAGCGATGGCGATAGAGCGATAGAGCGATAGAGCGATGGCGATAGAGCGATAGAGCGATGGCGATAGAGCGATAGAGCGATAGAGCGATGGCGATAGAGCGATAGAGCGATGGCGATAGAGCGATAGAGCGATAGAGCGATATAGAGCGATAGAGCGATGGCGATAGAGCGATAGAGCGATGGCGATAGAGCGATACGATGAAGAGCGATATAGTACATGACTGCGCATGTCTCATAATCATGCATATTCATACGGTGATAATCGTACCTCCAACACAAGAGAGATCGCCGCTAAACTCTAGTTATTATCAGGCGGATTCATGAATATTATAGGGGCCAGCGGCATACCACAAAGATTACACAGATAACACAGAGAGATAGACCGATAAGTTTTATTGTATATGGGCTAAAATAATAAACATTGGCTAAAAGATCGACATAAGAATCTAATAAATAAAGCAGTGATATTCGCTGTCTAGTGAACATATACATCTGGAACATTTGAAATCAAGTTTTGTAATTAATGCTGATCAACGCTTGTAAAAAAATCAACGTAGAATCGAAATAGAAGAGTTCACTCTCCCCCCCCCCCTAAAATATTGGTGATCTGATTTACCCATAGTCTCGTAATTTTTCGTCAAATTCAACTTCTAACTCCTCTGAACGAAAAGACCAATTCGTCCGTCGATGCGTAAGTTGAATTATTTGAAGTTGTGGGTGCCGAACGCGGCCATTTCCGCGTTTTTATCGAAAAAGAAAGGCGGATGTCATATGAAACTGATAATTTATTAAGATTGTGCTGATCATGGCTGGACTTAACACTAAATCGCATAGAACAAATCGCATAGCACTGCTTTTTTTATATCTTATTTGGTTTTGTTAGGTAATACACATTGTACATGTACATACAATATTTTATCGTACTAGACAAAAATGGCTGTATTTGTAATTAGAAACTCATGTTATACAACAAACAGATACATCGTCATTACACCTCGATTTATCTACGCAAACAACATCATAAGAGTCTAAACAGTAAATGCAGCGATGACCAATACTGGTAAAACAAGCGCCATTCGCAGTTCTTATACTGGAAATATTTATCGGTTTCGTACGCACATTTAAAGCGTTTTGAACACTTTTCAACCAAGGGATTTTTAACTACTTTCATTTTATATAAAGAAAATTTAACAATAGAAATACAGTAGTTGAGTGGCTGATTTCTGGGTTGTAAAAGTCCAAGTATAACTTTTTCTGGCGAAAATATAATTGGAACAACCGCCGGAGCGAACCAATTTTCCAGTAAACTCCACCAAGGGTAGATATGTTCACATTCCCAAAAGAGATGAATAATAGTCTCTGGAACTTTGCTACAAAATGCACATAAGTTAGATATATCAGGGTAAAGTTTATGTGCAAAAATGTTGGTAGTCAATATTCGGTTAATAATTCTGTGTCGAAACCATTTATATTTCACATCTCTTTGAGACATTCCGTTCTTTGTGCAATGCGGGGGTATAGGGGGAGAGGCAAATCTTAATAAATTAATATCCTATCAACGTTCTCCAACAATTGAATATTAATAAGCGTCAATCCTTCCCCCTCCGTGTCATTAATCAAAGATCTTTTTTTTTTATATTTATAATGGCATTCCTTGAATCAACTCAGAGTCGCTTTCTTGTACAGAATTTTTCTTAGTATGCATGGCGTTGATATTCATTTTGACCGCCATGAAAATCTTGTACCGAAAAATACCGTGAACACAAAGCTAGGCAAAAATGTCGACTTGTCTCGTTTTGGTGTAGTCATGCGCAGTCATGTACTTCGCTCTATCGCCATCGCTCTATCGCTCTATCGCCATCGCTCTATCGCTCTATCGCCATCGCTCTATCGCTCTATCGCCATCGCTCTATCGCTCTATCGCCATCGCTCTATCGCTCTATCGCCCTATGGCACGATGGCGAAGTGACGATGGCCCCTCTCGGCTACCATATTTTCCAGATATTCCAGGAACAGTCGCACATACTATCGGTCAGATTTACTAAGCTGATATCCGATATATTCTTTATTTCCAGTGCTGTCGCTGACAGAACACTCCAGCTGCCATGTTTGTTTACATTACAAACTGCCGTCAACTGGGTCAGCCAGTGCAGTTTGATATGTGTTTTTAACCCAACGGCACGTGACCGCTGTCGACCAATGGCTTGCCTATGATCTTCTGGGAGTGGAAATAAAAAAAATGTATGCACACTGCATGAAAGCCAGCATCATCCATAGACAAAGCCGAGCCATGACAGTAGATGAATTCGTCGGGACTAAGATTAGTCGTTTATTAATAGACTTTTCGAGCAGCCTTCGTGACCTCATGACCTCTCCGAACATGCCCATGTTTGAAAAAAGTAGATGCCAGCAATGTTTCGTATATTCGAGTTGTGAGTAGCCGTTATTGTTTTGACTGGAGAGACGCCTTCGTGTCCTTTCAGCGAACACAGTTTGTTCGAGTAATAACTGTACTGCTCCAATCTGAGCGCAGGGGCTGGTACGGAGTGGACGGAGTATACAGACCTGGATTATAGATGATGGGAAGCCAGTGGTTCTATTTTGGTTTATAACACTCATAATTATGGGAGTGGTCAGTCAACACTCATCTTCGCCAGATGATGGTGGCAATATGTACATCAGTTTCCTGATCACAACAAATACGTCATTTTTGGAGTATAATGCTATCATTTGATATGATTGCCTGATGATATTGATGAGCAATATCGTTCAATACCTTTACCCACAAATAGCGTAAAATAACTAGCGTGAAACCTTCGGACGGGGATTTTCCTCGGATTTCATCCTAGATATATTAAAATGGCGACAGATAAACTTGCACCTATTATATTATGTAAATCTAGATGTCATGTTCCTGGCTTGAGTTGTTGTTAAATGCCTTCTCTGGCTAATATTGCTCGCAAAGTTTTCTTTCAACTTTCTGAACAAAAAAGTTCCCGTTTCCCAATAGGCGTTTGATGCCCTTTTCAAATTTGCGAAAATTTACTCCCGGCCCCCATTACAAGCGTCTGGTCCGTCATTCATAATTCAGCCGTCATCCATTAAAGAATATCCGCGTCCATAATCCAAAGACCTATTCCATATAACAGTATTAGCATCATATTCAAAAAAGACAATCATAGTATACATAAACATAGGCTAGTTTCCTCCAAGAGAGAAGCGGTCAACAGTGTTCAATGATGCCGGCAAGACATCATGATGTTCCAAAAATATCATATCCGTATCGCTGATCAGTATTCTTAATCCATAATATTCGTTGTACAGTCGTCATCTAGAGAATGTTGTATGAGCACCATGGGGATCTTGAAGTACATGGGTTCGTACGGCCCCTAGCCCCGGGTTAAGCGGAATTAGACACAAGTTACGAAACGTAACGCCATAGATCTTGCATTCTACGCTCGTATTTTGCTATCAGCATGCGATATGTATCGCCAAATTTCTGCAACAATGTTTTGTGGCATTTATTAAAATCGTCACATTTAACACAGGATCTAGCAAACGCTACTAGGCGAGATATGTATACGCCATATACCTCATGTGCTGGGGTGTGACCGTATACGTCACAGCCGGATTATAAAGTGAGCCTGTGAAACGGAGCATGCACTGCGGGGAGATTGGTTTCGGCATACATCTCGCTTCGCAGCCGACGCGGACTGAATTCGAATTCGATTTCTATTGGCTGATAATTCCAGCGACCTGATTATTTATCACAGTTGAGGTTGCCTTCCATTGGGCCAGTATCGTTCATTCTGCGAGTCTGCGACTGTTTATTCGGACCGGTTGTCGACGGCAAAGCGGAGAATGAGGCTAGATCCGGAAAATTTTGTTGCATTGCAGAAGGGCTGTCGATACAAGTACGTGTATGGATATAAAAAAGAGACAACGTTACGGAAATATAACACGTTCACTCGATGAAGTTTCAAAAGTGGCATAAATGGTGTTTTGCTGAAAATGTCTTGCCGATTTGGCAACTAATAAGTAATATGCACATATATACAACGAAATGCTCTATGATTATATTTGTGTGAGTTTATTATAAATGTCTCTAACTGGAATATCTTTGCCGCTCCTCCCCCCCCCCTTCCGCCCGCCCCCCTTTCTTTTATTACTGATACTAGGATAGGTTAAAGGAGACCCTATATTATAGAGACACATCACCTATTCTGTACGTCTCCCACCATCAACCACTTGTCACAGGCATTCACCACTACATTTGGGCTTAGTTTTAAATAATACTCACTTCGCATGGTAACGGTATAGCAACGTTATTTTGGTGCCCTGATATGTAAAATATAACAGCATAGGGGCGGAGAACTGTGCGTATATGGGAAATGAGCCCGAGTGGAGGCGATACCTTTCACGAATGACTCATTTAAAGGGTATAAATGCATACACAATCTTTCCTCTATCCCCAGGACCGGCAGGACCGAAAGGAGATAAGGGCGATATGGGAGATACGGGCGATATGGGATCTGCAGGAATCCCGGGAGCGAAAGGAGATAAAGGAGATAAGGGATATAAAGGAGATAAGGGAGATAAAGGATACAAGGGAGCGAAAGGAGATTGGCCAGGAAGGCGGGGACGCATGGGACCAGGGGGGAGAACACGACAGATCACGCGTTTTGGAGGTAGAAGTTCGTTCGGTGGTTCCTCCAGCTAAATAGGATGGTTGCCAGATGCAGGTTTTCGTCGCCCGGGTCACTGTTTTCTGGCTGGATGTTTCGCAATCCAGCGATGTTCCAGCTTCCATAACAGACATATGTGCTCCGTAAATCACATTCGTGGTTGGTTGTGACCTTTGTTACGTCAAATTTACGATAACAGAAAATGTGTGAAGTCAAAGATTAACAATCAAATATTTATTCACAATACTAAAATCATATACAAATTAAATAAGGTCAATATAACAAATAAATGTGAAATATAGTCTTACTGTTCAATCATGATGCTATACCGGTGTATACTTCACAGTCCGTGTTGACGTGCACAAATCTGTTCATAGTCCGTGCCGACGTGCACAAATCACTTTTCTGTGTTTTGATAGTCCAACACTGCTCGTTTGTTTAGAGTCCCAGTAAAAGTCCAATTTCCGACAGTTTAATCACGTAGATTACACAGCAGCCAAAAGTCAATTCACATGAGTATACAGTCCGCATACTAAGTATAACGCACCCACACAAAGCCATTTTGAATTCCCTTCGAATAATTGAATGTTACGCTATTTATACTTTATGCGGCATTCCAGTAAATTCTACCAAATCAAGAAGCCTCTCGAATAGGCATTACATCATCTGGCCTATATAATCTTCTAGAAAGATCGAAGTGATTAACCCACATAAACAAGCTTGCGTCATATATTCTAGAAGCATCCTGTCTAACAATAGACTACAATACCATGACACCTTATCGAAAATCTTTTCCGATTTGTATGATTAATTTTCAGCTTAGAGGATTAGATCACGTTCATTTTTTAAAATGAAAATGTGCTTAGACTTTTACTAATAACTAATAACCCAAACTAAGATGTATATGCTTTAGAAACTGTGCACATATTTGGTCCTTCGAACGGCTAGTAAAGGTACGTAATCTAGACTTCAAACATCCTCTTTGTGAACCCGAGGTAGGCGGTTTGCTGCCAAACTCTAAGTGTGCGTGTTCGAATATCTGGTAGCGGCGACCCATTCAGCACAAGTATATCTGCTTTATCAAGAAAGTGTCATCGAAAAATGAAAAATAATAACTATTATTAGCTATTAATAAAAACGACCTAACATAAACGACGCTTTGATAAACTGCTGAAAGCAGTGACACTAGTTAGCACAGTTTTCTATCTACAGTTCCAGTTGTTGGTGAACGAATGCCCTAGGGAGGGGGGGGGGGCGATGTGTCGTGTACCAAAAAGTCGAGGTCGAGGTCAGTGGTCAAATGAACATTGGCCTAAAACTCAAGATATCATTGAATCGTTCGTGTCCGGTCTACATCTGTAACTGTTTGCTCACCAATGTTGCGCGTTTTTGTGAATGTATTAACTAGGCTGAGACTGTGTCGCGTACTGAGACTGAGGTCGAGGTCAAAGGTCACTGTGGCTTAAATATCAAGAAATCAGTGAAAATTGCTAATTGTTGTGAGTGCATTCATTAGCGGGAAAAGTTTTTGCGTGCCTAAATTTAGGTCAAGGTCAAAGATCACTGTGACCCCCAAATCAGGTATTCATTAAAAATCTCTCTTTTTTGTAAAAAAATGCAAAAGGCATAGACGTTGTGTCACGTACCAACATACATGTGTAAGCCAAGGTCATTGTGATTCCAGAATCAGGAAACTTGTCGTGTACCATAATTCAGGTCAAGGTCGAAGGGCAAGGTCACTGTGACCCCCAATTCATGAAATTCTTAAAAATCGCGATTTGTGTGCTCGTAAATACATTAAGGGGAGACGATGTGTCATGAACAACATTTAGGTCAAGGTCAAAGGTCAAGGTCACTGTGACCCTAAAATCAGAAAATTGTAAACAAAAATCTTCTTTTTTCGTCTCAGTAGATACATTAGAGGGAGTCGATGTGTTACAACGTCTGTACCAACAATCGATTTTTTTTATTTTGTGTTGGAGGATACACAATAAGAGGTGATGTCTCGTGCGAGCGTAAATTGAAACCATTTTTAGGTCTTGTCTTTTTTCATGTTTTACTTCAACCTATGATTTGATTCAACCTATGTCATAATAACAAATTGCTTCCATATTTCTGCTCTTTGCTTTACTATGTAGGTTCCCGTCAAAATCAAATATTGTTATCGTTGTGTTACTCGACATGTATCTCTATCATTATACTTAGGGACAACCGTCTAGTGTGTTGTATATTATACTCATAAATCTATTGTAAATAATGTTGTCATGTATCCGGAATGCATACTATCAAGCTACCGTCATATATCTTTGAAATTGTCGCAACTTCTTCTATCTACTTCTTATCTTGCTTTCTCTCGCCTTCCGAGTAGGCCTATGTCTGCCTTATACTGGTAAATGGATATAAGAACGTTCTTCATGTGTATATATTTTATCATCCAACAAATAAAACTATGTAAATACTAAGACTGTCAGCATGTGTTTACTGAGCTTATGTGGATTATCCTTGTGTCTGCATGTAGTGTCCGTTTCAATGACGGACATTACTTTTCTCTCATGAAAGTTGGGGGATTGTTTTAACCCTCCCACCCCCCTGTACCGTTAGTTTTGACAGCCTCAACCATGACTTGAACACGAATAAAGTGGAGATATGCTTGTTATCATCTACGCACTCTCAACGGCGATACTCCGAACTTTTGGACAACGTTGTAATATACGGAAAATATTTCGGAGAAGTCGCCATACTCGTGTAGTCCGAATCAACAATAGGTTCACCACCCCAGTCGTATATACACGTGAAATTCATACCCATTGACCTAAAAAAATGTATATTTGTGACGTCACAGAGGTCAAGCTCACTATAGTTCCAGCAAAGGTCACTTCCGATCACGTGACCCGGAGGGGATGTATTCCTCCGAGGTGATGCGGTCATTTCCGACGGTGATGCGATCACTTCCGGTTCCAGGGATAAGCCTCCGTGGACCGAAAATAGTCCCATGTCAACGAGACTTCAAATACGCGGGTTGTCGCTTTGGGAATGTCCAGCAATCTTCGGCAATGTCCGGAAATCTTCAGCTTTGTCCGGTCATCTCCGGCAATATCCGGTCATCTACGGGAATGTTCGGAAAATGTCCGGAGGGCAATTGGTCTTCGAGGTTCCGCGTGTAGCTTCTAGGAACCCCCTGACCCTAGCTGGACTCAACCCCGCACTGCGTTCTCAAGAAGCGGGCTCGTTATCCACTGCACCACCAGTCAGACCATACTAGGCAAAGTTGAAAATACCGTATTCTATAACATTTATGTCAATAACATCGAGCTAACCGTGCATTTATTACACGTTTTAGCACGGTTATGTGCAGGCGTTCATTGCAGGCGTTCATTGGGAGATTCCATTGCACAAGTCGGACGAGGAAAGGGACGTCTGCTTTCATACAAGTAACAATCGAATAAAACAAACAAATAAATTACATAGTGGAATTTCTTTCTCAAGTTTAACTGTTGTTTCCATCGTGAAATTAATTAACAAAGCGACACAAATAGACATATATCCACGTAATTTCCACACAGCTAGAGCACATAAACTCCACTGACATTGGCACGATGCCAACCGAGACGGGAGCATCAATGGACGAGTTTTTTTCAAGAAAGGGGAGAAAGGTTGTCAAAGTTTAAAATATGTTTTCAACCTTTCATTATAATCTTTGTTGATAATCAATTTGTGTAGTGCAATAGAATAGAAATAATGTTTTCATAGGCGTGCTCAATGGTTATTTTACGCACGGTTAGTGTGGGAAAGTTTATAAACTTTCCCACACTAACCGTGCGTAAAATACTCATTGAACCGTGCGTAAAATAACCATTGAGCACGCCTATGAAAATGTTATTTCTTAAATATACCTTCAGAGGACAGATCTATATTCGGCGTGGTAGAGGTCCAATCGGGAACCCACACATGGACATTTGCGGTATGTAGTGTGGCATCTTGTTTTTTTCTGTCTCACCATGTAGAAGACGATGGCAGGGCCTCGAAGCCATGAGGTGAGTTTCGCTGAAAAATTCTGACTGCGCATGCGTAATACATAGGCGGGTCGAGGTGGCCCAGTTTTCGTCCGATTGGGCCGTTGGAGGTGTCATAGTGATGCACTCTTAGAGGAGCATCCGACTGGATGAGTGAGACGTGGAACTGAGGTCATTCTGCGCATGCGCAGTAGAAAAGTGTCATTGGAATGGATGTATTGAGATCGAGGTGGACCACTATTGGACCGGTTGAGCCGTGGGAGGTGTCATAGTGAAGCACACGAGGGAGAGCATCCGGCTGGATGGGTGTGGCGTGAAACTGACGTTATTCTGCGCATGCACAATAGAAAAAAGCGCAAGGGAATGAATGTTTTGGGATGGAGGTGGACCAATGTTGATCTGAATGGGTCGTGGGAGCATCTGACTGGATGAGTATGGCATGGAACTGAAGAAATTCTGGGCATCCGCAGTGGCAAAAGTGGAGAGAAATGGACGTTTTTGGATCGAGATTGACCACTATTGGTCCGATTGGGCCCTGGAAGGTGTCATAGTGAAGCTCACGTGGGGGAGCATCCGGCTGGATGGGTGTGGCGTGAAACTGACGTAATTCTACGCATGCGCAATAGAAATAAACATTATTCCTTAAATATACCTTCAGAGGACAGATCTATATTCAGCTGTGGTATAGGTCCAATCGGGAAATCACGCATGGACATTTGCGGTATGGAGTGTGGCATCTTGTTTTTTCTGTCTCACCATGTAGAAGACGATGGCAGGGGCTTCGAAGCCATGAGGTGAATTTTGCTGAAAAATTCTGACTGCTCATGCGTAGTACATAGGCGGGTCAAGGTGGCCCAGTTTTCGTCCGATTGGGCCGTCGGAGGTGTCATAGTGATGTACTCTTAGAGGAGCATCCGACTGGATGAGTGTGGCGTGGAACTGAGGTCATTCTGCGCAGTAGAAAAGTGTCATTGGAATGGATGTTTTGAGGTCAAGGTGGACCACTATTGGACCGATTGAGCCGTGGGAGGTATCATAGTGAAGCACACTGGGAGAGCATCCAGCTAGATGGGTGTGGCGTAGAACTGACGTCATTCTGCGCATGCACAATAGAAAAAAGTGCCAGGGGAATGGATGTTTTGGGATCGAGGTGGACCAATGTTGATCTGAATGGGTCGTGGGAGCACCTGACTGGATGAGTGTAGCATGGAAATGAAGTAATTCTGGGCATGCGCAGTGGAAAAAGTGAAGGGGAATGGACGTTTTTGGATCGAGGTGGACCACTATTGGCCCGATTGCGCCCTGGAAGGTGGCATAGTGAAGCTCACGTGGGGGAGCATCCGGCTGGATGGGTGTGGCGTGAAACTGACGTCATTCTGCGCATGCGCAATAGAAAAAATATGCATGGGAATGGATGTTTTAGGATCGAGGTGGACCAACATTGGTGAAATTGGATCGTATGTGGTGTCATGTTGAAGCACTCATGGGAGAGCGTTCGACTGGATGGATGAGGAGTGGAAATATCGTCCATCTGTACATGCGCAGACAGAGAATAGTGGAAAAGGGCATTGCTGTTGACGTTTGGGATCGAGGTGGTCTATCCTTGCTTCTAATGGGAATGCGCATAGGTCGAAGATCACTTTCGGGCACGTGATCAGAACCGGAAGTGACGTCAAGGTCATAGGCAAATTGAAGGTCAATACGCGCGAAGTTCCCCTTTCAAAGGGTCAAGAGGTGTCTACGTGACCTTTCGGAGCCTGGCGTTTAGGCCCTGCAAGTGCTATCTGTCCCTGAATACGACTTTATATGTCCTTCAATTACTCCAATGTTAATTGACATCTCCCGGAAGGCACGTCATCAAACATGACCCCCGGCAATATCATCAGCTATATCTCCAGCATAAATGGCAAGTGGGAAACCCTGGTTTTCTCCACATGTCTTATACCGAGACCCAGAGGGCCTCGAGACATGGGAATTGCACCAAATGAGTCGCTTTGATCCACACATCCGCCCTTGGGTAGACTGAAGTGAACAAATAGGACTGGTCATTCGCAATCGGACGAACCAATGCACTTTAAATACGAGGGTCAGTGACGGTGTGGGTCATTCATCTCGCTTCATTTCGTCGACCATGTCGCCAGTCCTACGAGTGCCCCTTCCCCTTACACCCGCGGTGGGGTTACACGTCTATGATAATAAAATCATCATCGTAGAAGACCGGGATCTTTGCTGGTTGGGCCACATCAATAACGGTTAGCTTCACCTTAGACCCTGATCTACCGACGGCCTTTGAGGAAGTGGTGCCTATTGTGGACCAGCTATTTCCACCGGACAGCGGCCCGCTTGGCCTGGTCTCGTGCTATTGAGGACACACTAGCCGAGCCCAATAAGCGTATTATCAACCGCGTCACTGAAGAAGACGTGACCTACAAAGATGTCCTGTCGAAAGTTAACACTAGTATTCCACCGTCCGAGGACGACGACGCCATAGAATATCCGCCAATGCCCAGTCAACCCAGTGACAATGGCATCCATACAGTGGAGGCCGGTACGGCGTCAGAACCCAAATGAAATCATGCAGGAAGGAACATTGACTCCGGCGCCAGATATTCTCAGATAATATTGGATGTACGTTTCATGTTGCTTTCTCATGATGCACTATATTAAATGATAATAAATAGAGCCGATTTTTGTCGGGTTTAGCTATGGTAAACCCTACGCTGTTATCGCTTTTCATTTTTTCTCTTCTGCACATATGTAGTTTTGATCTCCTGCCCGGAGACTGTTTTCATTTGATGCTCCTTACAGCATTCATAAAAAAAACATATCGTTCTTCTGTCTGACAGTCATATAGTAGCATGTGCATTGAGCGCGATAATGTTGACATTATCGCAGTAAATTTTATCTTTCCAATTTCTTTTAAAAGTTGCCTTTTCAATCTATTTTATCCGGTATCATTTGTTACGGCGGGAAGGGTCATTCTCCACGATCCATCTCCATTCTAATGGAAACGTGGTAATGAGATAATCGTGTAGAAGCGCGGGTAAACTCAGGCGTCATTTTTCACCCGATGTTGATCAGATCTATCGTTGTTCAGATCAGGATGTTCGTATTTGAGCAGTGAGTATTGTTAAGTTTATTATTTATCACAGAAGAGTTATTTTCAAAGGCTTAATTCTCTATAATGTAGATAAATTCGTATTTTTTTAATAATCAAAGTTGTGCATCAACGACCTGACTGTGTGAGGAGTGACAGTACACCGACAGGCGACAGTGACCGTCCAGTCTTGAAGAAGAATTTCTTGCAGGAAATAAAAGACCGTGGAGTTGATATATCTGGGGGTGTTCAAAGTGAAACAGTCTTGGAGCTGAAGCAATCTTGAGTTGAACTATTTTGTTGAAAACAGGAGTTGAAACAGGTATTGAAAACAGGAGTTTGAAACAGGTGTTGAAAATAGGTATTGAACTGAAAGAAATAATTTGAACCATACACAGTAAACTACAGTATATAAAAAAAAATTCTTTGGAACAGTATAGACTTTGCATCGGCAAACATAATATTATTTGCCACTCTATACAAAGTAAGTTATCACAGCTTATGCTTCGAATTATCTATGCATTCTACATTACTATATCATAAACGTCACAGAGAATACTCCTCTCCTGCAAGTAAACCCGACATCAGTACTTTAAGTACTTTGATTTAGGTTTGTACTCACTTATTTTAACTTTATCTGGCCTTGACTTTTTATGGCCTGTCCAGACCTGGGGAGGGGCCATTTCTATGGAACCGTAAAAGTGACACGCAAGATATTTTTTCAATTATCTCGTGATCTCGAACTCTTTGTTGTGTCGTAATCTCGAGATCTTTGTTATCTCGTGATCTCGAGATAACTGACCAATAGGAATTGAGAAACAAGCAGGCAGAGGATGCTAAATGCCCCGCCGAAATGGCAGCAATATTTTTTAGCATTGTTGGTCTCGAGGGATATACATGAGGGCGGCAACTGCTACTTCATAGGCGTTGGATGCGGAAGGGTCTTTCTGCCTTCCCAGGTTTTAAAATCAACTCAGAACGGTTGACTAAACGTTTTTTTGCTTCTGTAATATAGTTTCCATGTAGTGAAGCATGGAAATTATGTAACCGAGAAGCGACCCCAAGTGACATCTTCAGGCATATTATCTGCAAACCAAATTTGACGAGAAGCTGAATGCATCCTCAGTCTATTGTCTGGAAACCAAATTTTAAATTTGCCACCAGGTGTCGCCACCTGCAGGTGCAAGTGGGCGAAATGCAATCTCAAGGATCATCTCATGACATGGTGTATCAGCATACGAACTTTGGGAAGAATCTGAAAAGGGGTTATTGCCCGGAAACCAAATTTAGATTTGTATGCACAAGTGTGCGAAACACAATCTCAAGTGGCATCTTATAGCATACGAATACCAAATTTGAGAAGAATCCGATGAGCAGTTGTCAAATTATTGCCAGAAACAAATTTCAGATTTTTCCACCAGGTCTCGCCACCAGTATGCAGAAGCAGGTGAAATACAATCCCAAGGGACATATCATGGCATGTATCTGCATACCAAATTGGAGAAAATAATTAGATTTGACACAAGGTGGTGCTACCTGTAAGCACAAGTGGATGAACCGCAATCCCAAGCGACATCATATGTCATGATATATTCAGATTTAAGAAGAATCTGACGAGCGGTTCTCAAGTTATTACCCGGAAACAAATCTGATATTTCGCCACCAGGTGGCAGCCCCTGTAAGTAAAAGTGAGCGAAAGGCAATCCCACGCAACATCTCCTGGCATGATACATGTATGCTAAATTTGAGGAGATTCCGATGAACAGTTCTCAAGTTAATAGCTGAAAACAAATTTTGATTTTAACACAAGGAATGCATATGCCAAATATTGAAGAAACTAGATACAGTCGATCGAATACGATTGAAGGCATGCCTTTTGCATCTTTAGTAAAGGAAACATTCATTATTTGTGAAGAAAGTAAAAACGTAAAACTTAGGAAAAACATCATTAACATGGCCCCATAAGATGCCTTGAGGGTAGGTACCCACATACCAAATTTAAAACAGGTACTGTCCGGAAATGCAATTTTACCTTGGCCCTCAGGTAGCGCCATGTGTAGGCAGATAGGCATAAAAAATAATCCCAACCAAGATCTTGAGGCAAGATCCCTTGACATTGGTAATAGGAAATGTTAACTTGGCATACAGGTGGCGTCACCTATGAGCAGATCGACAAGAAAATACCATATGAAACCTTCAGGTAAGGTACATGTATACCAAACTTGGAAAGGTTTCATTCAACTATTAAAAAGTTATTGTCCGGAAACATAATTTTGAATTTGTCCCCAGGTGGCACCACCTATATGTGCTTGAAAAACAATGCCAAACGAGAAATTGAGGCGAGGTACCTACACACCCAATTTGGAATGAATCGGTTCAGGTTTTCAAAGTTATTGTCTGGAAACACTTAAACTTAACTTAGCTTTCCGGTGGTCCCCCTATCAACATGAAAAACATTCTCAAGCCAGATCTTAGGCAAGGTACCACCGCACCAAATTTGGAAAGAATCCTTAAGGTTTTCAAAAGTTATCATCTGGAGATGGAATTTTAACTTGGCCCGAGGTGGCGCCACCCATAAGCGGATTGGCACGAAAAACACGAAATCTATAGACAAGGGGCATATTTACCAAATACAAAAACATGGGTCTGTGCCTTATAAATTGAAAACTTTTGGGGTTGCAATTATCCCAATATTGCAGACAACACACAAATTTCAGCTTTTGTCAAGATATATTGGAGATATATATGCTTAAACACAATATATGAGGGTCGGGCGAGGGCTAGTTTGGGACATAGAGGGTCCGGCTCGGCGCCCTGGGGATAGGGACATGCACTTCTTGAGGGTAGTGGTAGGTGTGCTGACATGAAAGCAATAGAAAGCTCCCTGTACATACAACAGCCACACTGACAACTGCATGCCATCATCTGTCTGTCCGAAAAACCACAAGGTGGAATTCAATTCAATTCAAGAAATTGATCATATGCACAGTGTGCACCCAAACTTTAGGAACTCAGTTGTAATTAATATAATAAGTTACAGGTGTGGACACAAATGGTTCCTGCAGAAGCTTTAGGGTAAATCATATGATGTGGAATAGAATAATTTCATAGCAAAATTGAAGGAAATGTTGTCCTTCATTTAAGGCGACAGGAAATTCAAAACAGGTATGGTACTGCGGGGATTCCCCCGCTAGTTATTTCATATTATACTTCTGAAATAAAATATGGTTCCTGCAAAAGCTTTAGTGTAAATCATATGATGTGGAATAGAAGGACTGGACAACAAATTTAAGAAAATGGTGTCCTTCATTGAAAGCGACATGAAATTCAAAACTAACAGCGAGAAGCGGAAAAAAAGAAGAAAAAGTGACAAACGCATTTAGGGGTGCCTAATTATTAGACAAAGCATTTGGAAGTTATCGCTTGTGAAGAATTTGAATGGAAACCACGGACATGCACAGAAGATTGGAACAAGACCCAGTGGCGCCACCTTCAGGTGGATCTTGCTGAAACGCAATACCAACCCATGTCTGGTCACAAGGAGTGTATATGCTAAATTTCGAAGGAATCCGACAAAGCTTTTGGAAGTTATCGCTTGTAACTGACATCAATGGATACAAAGAAGCAAGATCCATTTTGACCCAGTGGCGCCACCTTCAGGCAGATGTTGCTGAAATGTGATACCGACTGGCGTCTTGTCGCAAGGAATGCGTATGCCGAATTTCGAAAGAATCCAGCAAAGCGTTGAGAAGCAATCATTCAAACAGACATGCACGGACATCCACGGACATGCACGGACATATAGAAGCAAAGACCCATTTTAAAGTCCAACGGCCGCGTTGCGGCGGGGGACAATTATCACGTGATCACGACATCGTTGTTCGTGATCTCGACATCTGTGTTATCTCGTGATCTCGACATCTTCGTTATCTCGTGATATCGACATCGTTGTTATATCGTGATCTCGACATCTTTGTTATGTCGTGATCTCGACATCTTTGTTATCTCGTAGTCTCGAGATAATTGACCAATAGAATCCGCAGAAGAACCGCCATTTTCTTCACAGACAAGACACGCATCTATATCTGCCTTGGAGTACGGTTATAACGAACTGTGTATCGCTGCAGATATACATATCTCATTTAGCATGTTCATTCGTGTGAAGACGTTTAGTTTATTACTAGTAGTATATAAAGCTGATCGTTGGTCGCATTGACACCAGGGGACGCCAGCAGTCTTAAGACGTCACTTTCGGTTCAGGTCACGTGACCGGAAGTGAACTTTGACCCCTGCACATGTGCACAATACCGGATATTAATAATGGTGCGCAGGGGTCAAAGGTCATTTCCGGTCACATGACCGGAACCGGAAGTGACCTCACAAGGCCGGTGGCGCCCCCTGGTGTTAATGCGACCAAAGGGCACCTTTGACAATACCGGATATTAATAATGGTGCAACAAAGGTCACTGCCGGATCACATGACAGCCCTGAGTTATCTCCCCCTAGTTCCAGTTTTTGCCACCAGGGCAGCGAGGGACCTGGCCATAAATACGAGAGTCAGTCACCAAGGTCAATACGACCGAATTAGCGCTTTCAAATGGTTAACTACGGTATACAAAAGAACCCAAACTCACAATGTTGGAAAAACACATTTTTATAACAAAGAACACAACATATATACAACAGTTATTTCCCCTTAATATAATTAGAAGTGCAGTGGAATAACCGCAGTGTGCATATTTATCACTCTAAATGTCCAGATACGTTGTGGTCAACAACATATATACAACAGTTATTTCCCGTTATTATAACATTAGAAATCCAATGGAATGTCTGCAGTGTAATTTCATATTTAGCATATATATATATCACTCCAAATGCCCAGAAACGTTGTGGTCAAACCACCTGTGAGAACTTTGCGCTTGGGGTAGAAGAACGTGAAGGCGTCCCGCTCCTGTTTGTACGAGCGCATCTGGTTCTCGATGATACAGAATCCTTTGTTGGTCCCACTGGCACTGGTCTGGCTCTGGAGTACATAGAGGTACAGAGCTTTGATGAGTTGTTAGTGCACAGGGGTCAAAGGACACTTTCGGTCACGTGACCGTAACCGGAAGTGACGTCACAAGACTGGTGGCACACCTGGTGTCAACGGTCATGCAGATCCCCTTGATGGGTATTAATAATGGTGACCTGATTGCGCCCCCTGGCGTCAATATGCTCAAAGATAACCTTTTACAATACCGGATATTAATAATGGTGCAACAAAAGGTCACTGCCGGGTCACGTGTCAGCCCGGAGTTATCTACCCCTAGTTCCAATTTTTGCCACCAGGGCAATCCGATTCAATTTCACCTTGCCATCAATACGAGGGTCAGTCACAGTGTGCGGCATTCACCGTTCGTCATTTGATCAACCATGTCACCAAGGGACCTACCCATAAATACGAGGGTCAGTCAGAGTGTGCGTCATTCACCCTTCGGCATTTCGTCAACCATGTCCCCAGTCCCACGAGCCATCCTTCCCATTATACTCCAGGTGGGGTTACACGTCTATGAGGATAAAGTCACCATCGTGGAAGACTGTGGAGATGTTTGCTGGTCGCGCGCTAAGACCGTATCGAAGACCGTTACGCTACACCGTGACGGTTGGACCAAATTTAAACGGGTATTGAGCGGTGAGATCGACGGGGACCTCATCCACATAGACAACGCCACACCGTGGACCATTCTTCGCACGCGTGGGGCGTTACCATGACCCTACGCGAAGCTTCACCCTAGACCATGATCTGTGGACAGCCTTCGAGAAAGTGGTATCTATTATAGACCAGCTGTTTACAGCGGACGAGCGGTTTGCCGTTCAGTTGAGCGGGGCTCGTGCCCTGCGTGACGCGGCAGCAGAACGCAATGAACAAAATATCGAAGCCGTCAATGAAGCGGAGCCAGACGACGATGCTATTGATTACCCGGCTAGACTCAGTCAACCTAGGATATATACAACGGTGGCAGAACCCGAACCTCAGACCTCGACCTCGTCATAAATACACGATACTCTCCACGTCTATTATCAGTCATCACCATGAAGCGCTGGGAGAAGGTGTTGGATAACTTATACTGCAATCCCGACAGTCCAGTGGCCTATGATGCATTGTCTGCCCTCTATCGAGCCGCTTAACCCCATGGCATTCGTCTATCGCAAGCCCGAGATTGGCTCAAACAACAAGACATCTATACCTTACATCGAGCTGCCCGCCGTCATTTCCCACGGAACCGGGTCATCGTGGGTGGTATAGATGCCCAATGATAAGCGGATTTGGTCGATTTGAGCGCGTTTGCCAAACGCAACGATGGGAATCGGTATATCTTGACATGCATCGATATCCTGTCGAAGTATGCGTGGGTGGTACCCATCCGGACGAAAATCGGGGCGAATCTCGTAGCGGCGTTCAAGGACATCTTCAAAACCGGTCGCAAACCCTTGTATTTCAAAACCGACAATTCCTCAACAGACTCTTCCAACAATTTCTGACAGCCCAGAAGTTCTTCTTCTTTCACACGTACAACGAGACGAAGGCTTCCATTGTGGAAAGTTCAACAGGACATTCAAAGATCGCATGTACAAATATTTCACGTACAAAAATACACGGCGGTACATCGATGTTCTCCCGAAAATTGTGAGTGGTTACAATCGAGCCTATCACCGGAGTATACAGAGAGCCCACATTACCGTTACCCAACGCAACGAAGCCCAAGTCCGGCATATCTTGTATCCCACGCAATCGCAACGACGGCCGAAGAAGGTGTTCAAGGTCGGGGACCCTGTACGCATCAGTAAAGTCAAGGGTAAGTTCGAGAAGATCCCCCCCACCCCCAACTGGAGCGATGAGCACTTCATGATTAAACGGCGCCTACCCCGACAACCGCGAGTCTATGAGCTGAAGGATCTTCAAGGGGAACCGTGGCAAGGGACGCTTTACGAGCAGGAGCTACCGCCCGTGGTGAAAACAAAGCAAGACTACTACACTGTGGAACGCATCCTGAAAATCGAGCGACGCCGCGGCAAGATGATGCACTTCGTGAAATGGCAAGGCTGGCCCTGTTCCTTCAATTCCTGATAAAACGACTATAAAACCAGACACCACCGCCGTCATCCTTCATTCAACGCTCGACCATGAATTTCGGTGCAACCGTCTCTGAACATAGCGTCTCCAAAAACGCGCAAAGCACAAGTCGGTCTCATAGTGACATTGCTAACCCTGCTGGGTGTGTTCTACGGAGGTGTGTTTTACGAAGTGGCCTATCTCAGCGCTCTAGTCGCTCCATCTAAGACACCCGCTGTGAGTGCCAGTCAAACCAGTCTACAGAC
This sequence comes from Hanleya hanleyi, assembly GCA_036873755.1. NCBI lineage: Eukaryota > Metazoa > Mollusca > Polyplacophora > Lepidopleurida > Hanleyidae > Hanleya > Hanleya hanleyi. The sequence goes on from JAVTVY010023558.1 coordinate 55,789, forward strand.
CGCCTCTACGCCAGTCAAACCTCTTCATCCAGCGACCACTACCACATCACGCGTACAATCTAGGTTAGCATCTACACCAAGTATTGCAGTGTCCAGTACGACCACCCGCAGTGAACACCCGTCGACATCGGTACAAAAGCTCGACGCACCGACGACCAATGTTCTCCTCTACCAAATTTACAACAGCGGGTTACCGCGACAGCGGATACTCCTTCAACCATGAATCTTCGGTGGCAACACCCCTTCACTTGCGTCATTGCAGGACCGACGGGTTCCGGCAAAACATACTTCTTCCAGAAACTCCTCCACCACGCCCACGCGTGATCACACCACCAATTGCTCGCGTCGTGTGGATGATCTCATGGCGGAGACGGATGCGCGGGTCACCCAACTCTTAACTAAAGGCAACCATCATCGCCGACTCAGCATCATCAGCAGAATCTGTTCAGTAAAAACAAAGAATATCGGAACATCAGCTTGAATGACCACTACCTGGTGGTTTTCAAAACCACGGGAGATACCACTCAACTGCTGCACCTGGCGAGACAGCTGTACCCGGCCGCACACAGTTTACATTGGAAGCCTTTAAAGATGCGACAACTCCTCAGCATGGGTATATGCTCTTTGATCTGAAATAAGCCACCCCCGACCACCTTCGACTACGGACCTGTATCTTTCCTGGCGAGACCCACCAAAAATGATGCAAACACACTCACAGTGGCACCCCCAGCTGGGGGGGGGGGTGTATGTGATGATGGGGACAACAAAAATATATAGAACACACCATTCGTGTGTATGTTGTCTCTGTAGTCCACTAATAAAAAGGGTAGATTTGTGGGGCCCGGCATTAGTTGAACAGGATGTCTGCTCGAGTACGGAAGCACGCTCCGACGCTCCGTGTACTGAAGACGGCCCCAGCCGAATTGGTTCGGAATATTGTACATGGCGCAGACCCTGCTCTCTTGTGCTGCCTGTGAGAGATTGGACTCGATATCTTAAGAGAGAACGTGCCACTGACTCCGGCTCAGAAGGCGAAGTTGGCCAAGCATAAGGCAGGTCTCCGGACCCTGGTCCAAAAGCGAGTCTCCCAAACACGGGAGAAAAAGATCTTACAGAAAGGTCGATTTCTCGGGGCCATCTTAGAGCCGTTGGCTGTCTCTTTGCTAGGGTCAGTATTGGGTGGACTCTTAGGTCGACAATAGCCCTCGTTGAACCACGGCTCATTCGAAGCCTCCAATCGCCGTATCCGATTCCACCTACGGTGAAGACGATGAACACCCTCGATCTCGAGATACAACAGATTCTACAACGGCCGGGGTTAAGCGACAGTGAGAAAGTACTACAGTACAATGAGACGCTTCAACGGCACATCACGCTCATGGGCAATACAAAGCCTTTGATCCAAGCCCGGTGTCAGTCGCACAACCAGCACAACCACAACCACCACGCGACACACCGCCGACCCCAGCACCGCTACAACAGCCGTCATTACCAGAGGTACCACCCACAGCCCCACGGTGGGTCGAAGACGAGGTCCTGAAGAGTGTATCTGCATCGTTCAAGAAGCAAGCTGGCCTGGTATTACAGCGAGTGAAAGACAATCCTAACATGACACGGAATGATCAAGGTGAACTACTGGTACAGAATCAGGTTGTCCACGGTACCCACATGGCGGATTTAGTGAATGACCTGATGCGTCAACGTAGGTCGCACACGGATCCTCAAGGATGGAAGGTGTTTGCTCAAGGCTTGAAAGACATGCATGTGCCACAAAAATTGGTGGGGAATCCCCAGCGCTGGTCCTGGATGCAGCGTTATCAGCAATCGCCGATACGTGCACCCCGCAAGTCACAACGACAGACGCGACCCCCACGGACTTGAAATCCGAGTGGGAACCGGAGTCACCACCCAGAACACCACAACGGCGAGCACATTCTTCTCACCCCTTTACAACACCACTCCTTAAACTACGTCCAGATCTATGACACGTAGCAAGTCACCGCGACGATCACGGCGCCGGAAACAAGCGCCCAAGGCCTGGCCACACTATTAAAACCAACAGCAGCAGCAGGAAAGATCAGTTGTCATGTTTTACCTCACTCTACCCAGTAACAGCTCGGCTGCGGTGTTTTCCAACAACAGCATGGCCCATTATGTCACGCAGCTGCCACATCCCTTGCATCTCCCCGGACGTTGGGAATGTGGTCTAGTGGATACAAGCGTCTACTTACGGTTGGAAATCCACTTTGCACGAGCCTTCCGGAGCACCATCAATGTGATCTGCTACGCCGAATTTGACATCATTCATGTGGACAAGGCGCCTAACATGGATACAGACCAGATTACCACCGTGCTGGAGAATGGCCCATGGACACGTATGGTCTTTCATTGGGTGTTCGCCCGAGATGTGGTCCCATTAGACCGTGTGTATCCAGCTGTATACGTCCTCAACACGAACCCGATGGATCGGCCCGATCAACATTGGGTGGCCGTGTACTTGGCAGAACAGCAGGGCGAATACTTTGACCCGTAGGGCCTGCCACCCCTCCATCCTCATTTAACAACCCTCATAGACGAAGGCACAGAGACGTGGTATTGGAACTGTCAAGCGTTGCAAAGCCTGAGCAGTAGCGTGTGCGGTCAGTACTGTCTGTTTTACCTCTACCATCGATGCCGGGGAAGAACGCTACCCACCATCGTAGAGATGTTTTACGAGTACCCCAAGGCCGAGGACCGAGATGTACTGGTGTATGACTGGGCCGCACATCATTTGAATGAACAAGCCCCGTTCTGTGCTTAAATTCTATCCATTTCAATCTACAAGCCCCTGTTCCAGGCTTCAGTTTTCACGTGGTTTTTGTTATTTATTGTTGAATAAAAAACAAAATGAGATCTCACCCAAAAACCTGTCTTGTGTGTTTTCTGTGTGAGCATAAACAAGTGGCCATCAGTGCCCAATGCTTGAACATAAATGTTGGATTATAATTTTAACCAATCTGGTATAGAATAGTCAATGAATGGGCTGAGAAAGTAGCCAATCAGTGGGCCAGGATGGTGCCAAATATAACCAATCAATACCCAGAAAACAAACAGGCATTGCGTTGGATTCCTTCTCTCTGGCTGCAAGTATGGCTATGCATATAACCCCACTTCCGAATTTGTCTACTACTCCCGGATTTTTTTTTTATTTCTCCATTTTATTGTCAAATGCAATGATTTGACAAATGGTTGTTTCCAAACGATGCAACTTTCTCTATATTCATTTGCCATGTGAATGGTACAGTGTCTCACAGACTGATGTTTACATGCGAGAAAACGCCTTTGTTTGTGTGACACAGTCAATCGTTTTTCAATCCATAGTATGCGTATTTCTGGTGATCAAATAGCAAACTCGAGTTACGAATGTTTCGAAAGTGATGATGGGTTAAATATCAATCGTCCGATCGCCTTAGTTTTTGGACGCTACAAATACATGTAAGTTTCACATGTTTTTTTAGCATCTCATGTCATCGAGGCAACTTACTCGGTTTTTGACAACTTATCAGACAGAGACAAATTTATATTTCTTATGTCTTCAACATATGCTTCTTTCATTAATATGATCTGTAAATCTATTAATGCGTGGTTCGCAATTAGTTATGCGGCCGCAGTCAGAATATAGTAGTAGCAGGGGATGTTTAAAAAACCCTTACAGCGCCCAGTATGCCAATAACACGATATAGCTAAATGTATATATATCCTTTGTTATATATACTTCATTGTTCAAATTTGAAATTTGGCAATGTTATGTGTCACTAAAATCCAGATGTCCCACAGATTAGTTTCATATAATCTTGCTACCTGTATATTCCTGACGATGGTATAACCTTTACCGAAATATAGAATATCACAATGACTTCACTTTTCGGAGTTACTTTCATTCTAGTTTATATGTCACTCGTTGACACTGTTCAGCATTGAGTGTCTCGTACAATAAAATTCTTGAATATTGAATGTTATCGAACTCGGGTTGGAAAGGATTTGATATATAAAATGTAGTTTTATGAAGCTCAAGATTGTGATATGAGATTCAAGATATGCATGTTTCACTACATCGTACGGGGTTTTCAGCCCGTAGACACAGGCTGTGAGATACCATACCATTCACATGACAACTGAACACAGAGGAAGTTTGGAAACTACCATTTGTCAAATCATTTGTCTCTACCTGCATTTTGACACTGTCTAATGATAAAGTCCAGCAGAAGGTCCTTGTATTACATGACGACCGCTTCGATGTGCTGATAGTTTTTGGTCGCGTGCAGCTGTGAAGATAGGCAATCTAACGACTTGTGTTTCTTGGTCGGGCGTTTATTGTAATTATTCATTACAAGTCACCAGAACTATCCTGTTTTTTACCTCAAATTAAAAATGGGGAGCAATGTTCCCTAAAAGTATGTTCAAATGGTCATGGAATACAATTTTTAATTATCATTTCCATGGATTTAGACTGATTTTCGCCCAATTTTATGGAAAAACGCTATTTAAAAAACTATTGGACCACAAATTCAGGCCGGCGTTTGGTAGAGTCAAGTCTGCATACATTAGAACATTAATTCACCAGAATTTAGCGTCAATAGTGAAAAGCTTTGAATGAAATACATTTCGGGTTGCGCCGACTAGCACAAACTGTCACAAGCCATTGTCCGTATATTGTTTACATGGGAACAACCACAACACGTACACCAAACGTTTAAGCCCCAGTCACACTGCTAAGAATTGAGTAGGCGAATCACCGCGAACTGGAAAATCGTGTTCATTCTTAGCAATTCGTTTTGGCATCTTGCGGGGTTCGTCGCAGATCGTGACCGTTCTTGCCTATTCTCGAAGGGAGTACGAAAGTTTTGCCCCAGTCACACTGTCAAGAATTGGGAAGGCGAATCACCGCGAACTGGAAAATCGTGTTCATTCTTGGCAATTCGTACAGGCATCTTGCGGGGTTCGTCGCAGATCGTGGCCGTTCTTGCCTATTCTCGAAGGGAGTACGAAAGTTTTGAAATGTTCAAAACATTCGCCGGCCAAGTACGATTAAATGGTATACGTATGGCATTCTTGGCACCATCCTACTGCGTTCTCGCATGCATTCTCCTCCTATCGTGTATATTCGTGGGTAGTCGTAGTAGTTCTTTCGGTCACAAATCAGCAAGAATGCCGTACGCATTTTACGATGATTGTTGGACGCATTCTACGCTTTTTGTACGATCATACTACGATATTGAGAAGAATTCAACACTATGTGTGGCGACAGTACTACGAATACCCACGACAGTACTACGAATAACCGCGACAGTGCTACGCATTACAAGCGTCTAGTCCGTCATTCATAATCCAGCCGTCGTCCATTAGAGAATATCCGCGTCCATAATCCAAAAACCTATTCCATTTTCCATATAACAGTATTAGCACCAAATTCAAAAAGACAATCATAGTATACATAAACATAGGCTTGTTTCCTGCAAGAGAGAAGCGGTCAACAGTTTTCAATGATGCCGGCAATACATCATGATGTTCCAAAAATATCAAATCCGTATCGCTGATCAGTATTCTTAATCCATAACATTCGTTGTAAAGTCGTCATCTAAAGAATGATGTATCTCAGTCACGCTTTGATTGTTCATATGAGTACCATGAGGATCTTGAAGTACATGGGTTCATACGGCCCCTAGCCCCGGGTTAAGCGGAATTAGACACAAGTTACGAAACGTAGCGCCATAGATCTTGCACGCTACGTTCGTATTTTGCTATCAGCATGCTATATGTATCGCCAAATTTGAGAAACTTTGAGTGGAGGCGCTTGGTGGTGTAGCCCTGTTTTATAAGTTTCTGTAACAATGTTTTGTGATGTTGATTAAAATCGTCACATTTAACACAGGATCTAGCAAATGCTACTAGGCGTGATATGTATACGCCATATGCAGGTCCCACTGGAATATTACTGTCCAGAAAGGGATAGTTTACGATGTCGAACTTGTAATCATCTCTTTTGTCATACAGTCGACGAGAGAGAAGGCCCGCTTCATTTTTATAGAGATATAGGTCTAAATACGACGTGCCTGTAGGGTTATCTGTAGTTTCCTTCAAATCCAGTGAAGGTGGATATATATCCTTCTCTGCGTCAATTATATAGCGATTATCCACAGCGGGAAGATCGTCTATATAGCGTTTGGTGAATGAGAAGGAACGGGCTTTGAATGGATCGGTTTTTGAAAGTGCCTGCATATAGTCATATTCATAAGAGAACAGATACAGGTCAGCCAACAGGGTGCACAATTAGTACCCATTGGAATACCTATATGCTGCTGATATATTGTGTTGCCAAATTTCACATAGATATTTTAATGAGAAATTCAAGCAACTCTATAAACAAAGAAACATCCCATGAATGATATCTCTTGTATGTAGTAGAGCTAAAGAATGCTTGATGGCTTCTGACATTAATATATCTACGATCAGTTTTCTTGAACACAGATACTATTAATGAACTTAGACGGTCAATAAGGTCCTGATGAGGGATTGTAGTATAGAGAGTCGAGAAATCCCATGTGGATACATGTCTGTACGGTATGTGACCTTTAGCATCAAGTTCTTCCGTAAGCCATTTGAGTTTTTCAATATCCACATACATTCAACGCCAGAGTTCTTAGAAATAATGGCGCAATACCTTTCCCAAAATGCTTTTACCTCCTGAAGGGCCCTCGTCAATAGGGTTGAAAGAAGCTTGGTGGTGCAGCTTCTAGAACCAGCTATGAATCTAGCTTTGTATGGTAATTTATGCATTTTGGGAGTCCAGTATAGTTTTGGTATGTCGTTATGATTGGTTGGAAGACAAATACCTCTTTCCCTGAGAAACATTTTGTGATTGTTAAATAATTCTTCCAGAGTAAATGCAGTTTGAGAGTAAGTAGACGTATTTGATGAAGGTATGTCTACACTCAATTCTTTAACCAGCACCTGGTAATAGTAATATTTACATATGAATATTATATTATGCGGAGCTTTGTCTGCTGGGACTATGACGAATTTACTCTGGAGATTTGCTAGAACTTCTTGCGAATTGAGGTTTCTCAGTACTGGTTTTGCTTGGGGAAGAGTACTTCTGTCAATATGGCGGATTGTTTCAACGACCTTGCTCTTGGTGAAGTCCAGCCAATCAGCGAGTACTGTAGGTTCAACTTTTTCTCGCTTAGACCAATCAATAACGTACTGTTCCAATGCAGACAGGACTATCTTCTGGTCGGCCTGCAGATTTATTCTACGCTACGTTTCATGAAGAATAAGCTACACTTCCTCGCGAATCTCGTACGATTTCATAGGATTGCTCCACGATCTCTCGCGGAGACCATATCGTATGTTGTACATTTCAAAGAAGACGGATCATATATATAGGTTCGCGTGGCCTCCTGGGGTGTCGTGTCACAGCGTAACCGGTTCGTACTGCATTCGTATTCACATCGTATTGCATACATGCTTATTCGTAGCAGATTATCGAACATTCGTAGTGGGTTCACGGGCTGCCGTGTTTATACGCCGTGTAGGGCGTTCTTCATTGAATCGTACTGCATACGTACTCATTCTTGATGATTCTTGTTAAATGCTTATGGCTGTCGTACAAGGAACCTACGGTATGCGTAAGGGATTCGTAGGACAGTTTCGAAGAGGCCCTCTGCAGGCGAATTGACACGAATCGACAAGATTAAAATATTCGTGGTCATTTGCCGGCATTCTCCACCCAATTCTTGACAGTGTGACTGGGGCTTTAGACGGTCGGTTTGGACTTTCAGCTCCGTCAAAATAAACAGGTATGTGTCTTTTTGGATCGATGTTTCTTCGAGTCCGGTACCATTCAAATTATCTCGATAACGGCATTCGCCTTTGTCAAAATTCAAAACCTGTCATCCGAATTTCTCAGGAATTCGATGATCATGTGAATGTCATCGATCTAACAAAGAACATGTAAACCGTAAACCCTAGACCGTAAAATATAACCCCATACATAAGAACATTAATTCATCAGATATGTTGTTTATAATTTCAGTCAGTATCTTTCTCTTCAGCGACGGTGTCTAGCGATATTTTAAACCTAAAATCAACGAAATACGTGTCACAGAGGCTCTGATTTGGCCCACTCGGTCTTCAATCTTTCATTTCAAATCAACGACTGGTCATACTTCTACCAAACTTCAGATCTGCAAAGCTTGATAAATAGGCTTTTTAATGATATTAGTTGTCTAAAGTTTTCTTTTTGATAAGGCGCTAAATTTTATAAAAGTTCTGCACTGTTTCGCTAAAAAACTACTGTTATCCGCACTGTAGGTCACGTGGGTAAACAGTCCCCCTCCCCTCTCCTCCCATTTTTTTTAGAATTGAGACTTCTACGGGTATAAATCCTTCCCTTTTTTGTTAATGAGATTTCACGAGTTATAAAACTCTGTCCTTTTTAATTACCTGGCCTGGTGGTCAATTACCCACCCCTGGAATATGTTGATTATAATTTCAGTCAATATCTTTCATACTTGTAACAGCGATTTTGCATTGCGATATTTTCAATCTAAAAACCAACGAAATGCGTGTGCCAGAGCCTCTGATTTTGACACCACCACGACTCGGTCTTCAATCTTTTATTTCAGTCAACGACGGGTCATATTTCTATCAAACTTGAGATATGAAAAGCCTGATAAATAAGCTTTTTTATGATATTAGTTGTCGAAAGTTTTCGTTCTGCTAAGGAGGTAAATTTTATAGATGTTCTGCACTGTTTTCGCTACAAAACGTCGTCGTTCTCGCTCTAGGCCCCATGTGCTATTCGCCGGTGGGATTCTGGTTTTGGATTCGAGTAGGCCTCTCTCGGCTCTGTTTCTTCAGAATTTTCCAAAATGTTCGCAGATTTTCGTAGCCAATCAGCGTCGAGTAGGCTCTCTGCTGTGTTTCTTCAGAATTTTGCAAAATGTTCGCAGATTTTCGTAGCCAATCAGCGTTGAGTAGGCCTCTCTCTGCTGTGTTTCTTCAGAATTTTCCAGAATGTTCGCAGATTTTCGTAGCCAATCAGCGTCGAGTAGGCTCTCTGCTGTGTTACTTCAGAATTTTCCAAAATGTTCGCAGATTTTCGTAGCCAATCAGCGTCGAGTAGGCTCTCTGCTGTGTTACTTCAGAATTTTCCAAAATGTTCGCAGATTTTCGTAGCCAATCAGCGTCGAGTAGGCCTCTCTGTTGTGTTTCTTCAGAATTTTCCAGAATGTTCGCAGATTTTGGTATAAATACGCTCGATTTTGGAGATCTGTATTCATTTTCTGAAAGTTCAGGCGAATCCATGTCGCATAATATTACGAATTCCAAATCACACGCTGTGCAAATGACGACGAATGTTACGTTTTACGTGACTAAAATGATCGACCACCCTATCGGCGCTCCCATCCATCTCCCCGACTGGTTGAAAAACAGACAGTGAGTGTGAGTCACGAGACTTACACCGATCGAAAATGTTTATTTCGCTGCCTGGCTATCCATCTCAACCAGGCCCGACCCAAAGATTGTGATAGAATGGCCAACCAGTATTGGGAAAAATACTTAAGTGAACAGAACATGCGAAAACTTCACTTCCGCGGGATCCCGTTATCACAACTGGATGTGGTGGAAAGCTTGTTCCACGTCAATATTGTCGTGTACAGTCTAGCCCAACACGTGGATGATGACAACACCGATGTCCCACATCTCGCAGCCCGCCTCGTGCATCGTTCCCCGGGGAAATACGACACAACCATGAACTTGAATTTGTAGGAAACGGACACTGGCGGGCATTTCCAGTATATCACGAACATGAACAGGTATGCCCAGTAGTACAGTTGTACTAAATGCGATCGCGTCTTCAAACAATCTCACGACTTACACCGTCACGAGAAAACCTGTGACAAGACCAGCAAACAAAAACTCCCCGGCGGCAACAATACACCCACCATATTTGAAGAACTGGCGGATGAAGGTATTTGACGTCCCCATGGCCCACCGCTATTTCCCGTACCGAGCTTGCTACGATTTTGAAGCCATATTAGAGCCCATGGAAAAGGTATCGGTCAAAACCCAATGGACCCAGCGCCACATTGTCTTGAGTGTGAGTATCCACACCAACGTGCCCAACTACGACGCGGCTCCGGTCTGTTTCGTCTCTAACGGTGACCCCCATGAACTGATTACACAAATGATGGACTACTTGGTCAAGCCAGTGCGGCGTATCTCGCCTCCACGATCTACCGTGATGTTTTAGCAGCACTTGATGCGCGTATTCCAACATCGGCCGAAGACGACACCGACAGTGTGGATGAAGAGGATGTTCCTGACAAACCACCTAAACCCTACGCTCAGAAACTGAAACTGCGTTCACTGGAATATATGAACCAATTACCTGCCCTCGGGTTCAATTCCGGATGGTACGATCTGTACTTGATCAAAGAATTCTTGTATCCCTACCTCGCCAAAGCCGGAAACATCAAACACATCATTAAGAAGACGAACAACCACATCGCTCTATCCACGACTTCACTCTGCTGTCTAGATGTACGGAATTACCTGGCGCCGAATTACAGCTATGACCAGTGGGCAAAAGCCTACGACTGTGCGCCGAGGAAAAGCTGCTTTGCATACACCTACATGGCAAGTCTCGATCGTCTGGATGAGGCGCAACTTCCACCACAAGAGGCCTTCTACAACGATCTCAAAGGAGAAGCATTATCTGACACCCTCTATATCGAACTGCAGCAGGTGTGAGTCCGTGAAGGTATGCAAACTCTCCGAGACTTCCTCGTCTATTACAGCGATCTGGATTTCGTCTCTTTTCTGGTAGCTACCGACAAAATGGCCGCCTTCTACCGAGATATGGGTGTCGACGTGTTTAAAGACTGTGTAAGCATCCCCGGTATCTGTTCCAGGATTTACCCACCTTCTTCGCCCTCATCGAACAGAAAGACGCCCACATGTTTGACTGTTTGAAAGGAAATATCGTGGGCGGCCCCAGTATTATATTCCATTGGTACCATGAGAAAGAGCTAACCCGCATTAGAGGAGGAAAACTGTGTCAGAAAATAATCGGATTCGACGCCAATGCCCTCTACCTCTCGTGTTTGATTAAACCCATGCCCGCAGGTCATTATACTCGGTGGCTCCCTGAGGGGCGGGAATTCAAAGCCCAACGGTCTGCAAAACATCAAGCAGAACAATGGTTGGATTGGGGGAGTCAGCGACGAGGCGTCACTATCCGTCACCAGGGCAACCACACGCAAAAACGAATTTGAGATCGCCATGATAAAAAAAATACCGACCGTGTTCCAGTTCCATGGCTGTTATTGGCACGACCATGAGTGATCGCTCACAGGAGGGCGCTATAACGGGCGCCGTGGACTGACGCCAGCCGCCTTATGTCAAGAAGTAGACCAGAATCGTGACTATATCCGGGTGTTGGGCTACGACTATGTACAACTATGGGATGCGAGTTCCACCAAATGCAACGCCGTCAACCTGACTTGTACTCCTTCCTACACGCCCATGATCGGCTGTTGAATTACCGGACTATCATCACCATGGCCGACATCCTACGCACTGTTCAGGCGGGAGACCTGTGGAATATGATCTTCACGCCCCTGACCACCTGAAAGACACATTTGCCGAATGCCCGCCCATCTTCAAAACACCGAGGTGGGACGAGATGATATCGGGGACAATATGCGCGCATACGCCGAAGAACACAACTACCTAACACGACCGCGGCGTATGTTGATCGGTAGTATGTGGGGCAAAAACAATATTGCTGGGCACTCCTTTGCTACGTTGGTATCTGAGCCACGGACTGGAAATTGCTAAAATATACCAAGTCATGGAGTTTACTCCCGAGGCATGTTTCGAGAAGTTTGCGGAGGACGTGACAACTGCCCGTCGCGAGGGTGACGACGACCCCAGTAAAGCTATCATCGGGGAAACGATGAAATTACTCGGGAACAGCGGATACGGAAAAACGGTAACCAACCAGGACCGCCACGTCACCGTGAACATTTGTACCACACCACCTTGATTGACGACACCACCTACGAAGTGACTTCAGCCAAAAAAAAAATCATCACGTACAACCTGCCGCTACAAATCGGGTGCATGGTATACCAACTAGCCAAACTGCGAATGCTGGAATTCCTATACGACTTCATGGGTGTGTATTTCGACCAATCGGACTGGCAGTTGATAGAAAAGGATACGGATTCTGCATACATGGCCCTTTCCAACCAGGATTTGGAGTCGCTAGTGAAACCGGAACTACGAGCCCAGTATGAAGCGGAAAGAGATGAATGTCTGCCGAGAAAAGACAATTACGACTACGATGAAAGGACCCCTGGCCTCATCAAGTTAGAATGCAGCGGTGCGGCCATGATCGCCCTGTGTTCAAAAACATACTATTGCGATGGTGGAGACAACAACAACAAATTCAGCTGTAAAGGAGTCAGTCGTCGAGATAACAACATCACCAAAAGCACTGTACCTCGATGTACTCCAGAGCCAGACCAGTACCGCTGGGACCAACAAAGGATTCCGTATCATCGAGAACCAGATGCGCTCGTACTCACAGGAGCGGGACGCCTTCACGTTCTTCTACCCCAAGCGCAAAGTTCTCCCAGATGGTGTGACCACAGCGTATCTGGACACTTAGACTGATAAATATGCTAAATATGAACTTACACTGCAGATATTCCACTGGACTTCTAATGTTATAATAAGGGGAAATAACTGTTGTATATATGTTGATGACCACAACATATCTGGACATTTAGAGTGATAAATATGCTAAGGATGGACTGACACTGCGGATATTCCACTGGACTTCTAATCTTGTGTTAATGGGAAATATATGTTGTGTTCTCTGTTACACAAATGTGTTTCTCCAACTTTGTGAGTTTGGGTTCTTTCATATACCGTAGTTAACCATTTGAAAGAGCTAATTCGGTCGTATTGACCTTGGTGATTGACCCTCGTATTTATGGCCAGGTCTCTCGCTGTCCTGGTGGCAAAAACTGAAACTAGAGAGAGATAAATCCGGGCTGTCACGTGACCTGGCAGTGACCTTTGTTGCACCATTATTAATATCCGGTATTGTAAAAGGTGATCTTTGGTCGCATTGACACCAGGGGGCGCCATCAGCCTTGCGACGTCATTTCCGGTTCCGGTCACGTGACCGGAAGTGACCTTTGACCCCTGCGCACCATTATTAATATCCGGTATTAGGCGCATGCGCAGGGATCAAAGGTCACTTCCAACAGACGGCCCTCAGTATCAAGGTAACTCCGTTGTTGCCATGCCTATTTTATTTCTAAAAGTGTCGGCGACATTTTGGCCGGATGTTATATATGGATAGTTTATTAAGGCCATAATGTTTTGAATGGCTATGATGCACACGGCCCTCAGTATCAAGGTAACTCCGCTGCAATCATACCCTTTGTTAAAGTCGAAAGAATTATTTGGCCTCTATCACATCGTGTCATTGTACTTGATGTACTAGTAGTGCGCATGCACGGGGGTATTGTTATATACTGGAATAATAGCCAGCAGTTTTGATAAAATTTATTAAGGACTTGGATACCTGTTTTCTAGTGGGGGCTTAGGGTTTAATATCGCTGGTAATGTTAAGGGAGTGCTGATTTTTTTAATTCGTTTCTAAGTGCCTCGCGTTGTGGGTAGTGTTTTGGGCATTCAAGTAGGACATGTTATATTGTTTCTTCTACATTGTTGCATGCGGTACAGAGTGGTGAGGTGTTTTTCAGAAGCATGGACAGATGTGATTTAAGTCCGGTTTTGCCTAGTCTTAATCTTGTGATGATGCGGTCATCACGTTTATTGTCTAACTGGAATCCTTGGACTTGTCTTTTCTCTCCATCAAAAATCTTATGTAACCATCGTCCACGTTCTTCTTCGTTCCATTCCTTTTGCCACTTGCTATCTATTTTGCGTCTAATGATAGTGTTGAGTTCTTTACATCCTAATCCTATTGGCACATCGTGTGCAGTTTTAGCAAGACTGTCTTTGGCAGTTTTATCGGCTGCTTCGTTGCCTCTGATGTTGACATGCTAAAATGGCGTCTATACCCTCGTTGTGTATTTGTGTACAGATACATTATATTTTGTGTATGAGATCAGGTCTACTGTCAGATATAGAATTTTCAATGGATGTGAGTCCACTAAGGGAGTCACTGAGTATCACCGCACGGATTGGTTTGTGCTCGATGATCCATTCGAGAGCCTTAATTATAGCAATCAGTTCACTAGTGTATACAGACATATTGTCTGGAAGTTTGAAACCATGTTGTATGTTGAGCTCAGGTATAACAAAAGCTGATCCTGTGTTATTACTTGTGTTTTTCGATCCGTCTGTATAGATTTTTAAGTAATTTTTCCAGTTTTGGTTGATATATTCAAGGGTGGTGGCTCTTATAAAGTCTGGGTTGTCCTTCTTTGTGAGGTAGTCGTGTATACTTGTGTCCACGTGGGGCGAACTCTAATTCCCAGGGTGGCCTAGTGATTTTGTCTGTGTCGCAGATGTGTGCGATGGGTATTTCGTGTTCTTGGAATAGGTTATTTACGGTGTAGCCGAGGGGGGCGGAGTCTTTTTCCCAGTTTTTCTTTAAATATTCATATTCACTTTTATCTTCAAAAATGTTGTGGCATGGGTGATTATCGCCCTTAGCTCTAGTTTTTCCTGCATATTTCAGGGACAGTTCCTCTCGTCTTAAACGAAGAGGTTTCTCATTGGTTTCTATTTGAAGACTACATAAGGCGGTTCCCTTGAAAGCTCCAGTAGCTATTTTTAGAGCAGAATATTGAATGCTGTCTATTCTTTTCAGTTGTGTCTTACATGCTGATTGGTAGGCGATGGACCCGTAATCTATTTTTGACCTAATATGAGTTTGGTATAATTTTATCAAACTATATTTACTCGCTCCCCAGTTTGTCTCAGACACACACCTCATGAGGTTCAGGTCTTTATTGCACCGAAGAACTAGTTTGTCGATGTGGTCTTTCCATGTGAGTTTTCTGTCAAAGATCATACCAAGATATTTAACACTATTTTGGAATTCAATTTTCTGACCCCCTAGTGTTAGTTTAGCGTCAATGTGTTTATTGTTTGAGAATATAATACCCTTTGTTTTGAGAGCGGAAACTTTGAAGCCCCATTTATCCGCCCAGCCGCTAATTGTATCTAGTGTTTTTTGCATTATACCGGTACCTGTAAGTTTTTTATGGAACGCGCGGTTTTCCAGAGGGCAGAATCGTCAGCAAATAGGGACTGTTCTACTTCTGGATGTTTCGTGTCAATTTCATCGGCTAGGCCATTGATGAGGATGTTAAAAAGGGTGGGGCTAATGACGCTTCCCTGAGGGGTACCGTTGTCTAGTTGATGGTGGTCGGGGGATGGGGTGTTTCTTAGGCGAACTGTAGAATTTCTGTTGTTTAGGAAGTTTTTTACCCAGTGTTGCATTCTTCCCTTAATCCCAAGTTTGCTTAGTTGAATAACTATGCCGTTCTGCCATTTCTGCACTACTCCTCGACTGCGCTACCCAGTTTGACTCCACCCAACCAACCTCCCAACAGCGCATGCTTCGAACTACTTTTCATATGCTAACCCAACAAGGAAAATAATATCCATATCATTCTTTTTATTGCTAGGTCAACAAAGTTCGGAAAACATTGAACTTACAATACATTATGTCACTTCTGCCGGTGTGCTGCTCGGGCGGGAATCCTGTCCAAAAAATCTGACCGATGGCTAGGGTACAGTGAGGTCGTTGCCATCCAACAAGAGCTTCAGTAGGATACCACGCACGACACATTTGGACCACGTACATGTATGACTCAGAATCACCCCAAAACTCTCAGTTCAAATGTTCGTTCTATACTACTCCTCGAGGGCGCAAATTGCACACAATAATAACCCCGGATATGGGGTATTGAGAACTACTAATATTACATGGTAGCGAGAGTCTGAACACGGTTGACTGTAGATTATACATAAGAAATTATACTAATACAAGACTCGCGAAAGTAACATGGAGATTCTAACAAATTGAGCACAGAATTAATATGAAAAAATAATATACAAAAAAAATAGAAGAAAAAAAAAACATATGAGAAAACAAGGTTGTATAGGTTTACACTTCTGTGGAAACAATCCATTGGACTAGAACATGTAGAAATGAAATAAGTAGCAGTAAACTGCACGATTTATAACCTAGGACAAATACCAATCTGATTAAGAACAGACCCAGAAACCGATTCTCTAACGTCAGAGTGAATCTGGCTTGAACCAGGTTGGGACAAATACTGGAATGGTGGGAAAATCACCCGAAATTATTCAATGAGAGCACCTAGTACTAAAATAAAACGAACCAAATAAATAATTTTCCGATAATAAAGTTTTCTCACTTTCATAGTACTGATGCAGGCACGGCGGAACGGGGGGGGGGGCCCAATATTTTCAGCAAAAAAAAAAAAAAATCAGAAGAAAAAAACAAGAAAAAAGGCAGAAACCGATAAAAAAAACGATAAAGCGAAAAACCTATATCTGTATTGAATGCAGATTTTACTTTTCAATAAGCATGAGGGCCCCCCCCCCCCTGCTCATTCCATAATCCCAATTAAGTCATGGTTCGTCTGTCAAATCCGAGCCATGACGGATAGCTTGTACACTACAACGAATATCAGCCACTTCAACAGGAAATATTTGTGAGCTTATGATCTCTCCGAACATGCCCATATCTGAACGAATTAAGTGCCAGTCAATGTCTTCATCTGGTTTCTTTAAAGGCAGATGTTTATAGGCTTCCCGAGATTTTTTTTGATGTAAGATACGCCCTCAGTTGTTTCTTCTCGGACTTCAAATAGCTTGTCGTTCAGCTTCTCTACTTAAGGAGCTTCTTAAAATAAGAACATGAGTTCCTTGATAGGAATGTCATATGCCGGTTAGACAAATCGGATACACCATGCCCAGTGTGGTGTTCTGATCTGGATGGATTAGATTTCCAATTGGAATGGCTTCAGTCTTGTTATGACATAGCCATCCTTGTCTGCCCAGTTCCAAAAAGTATGCCATTGAGTTCATAGGCGTTCCAACTCGGCGCAGCATGCATCTCTGTTTGGAATCCCTTATATCAGTTCCTAGCACGCCCCAATTTCAAGAAGCTTCCTTAAACTGAGCTTTAATCTAATTAAACGGAGACTCCACGAAGGTAGCGTATTGCCCCCAAAACACCCTCCGTTCATTGGTTGATACTTTGAACGGACAGTTCCATTAATAACTGCATGTACAGCCCTGATCTGCCTACAAGGCCTGGTATGAAGATAGGAGTACCGGTATAAAGAACTTAGTATCTTGAAGGATGGCTCATTCACACTCATAAGTTGACCTGTGTTCGGCTCCCTAACAAGCATGACAAGTAGAAAACATCTGTGTTGTTGACATGATTAAAGCTTGATGAATCTTTTGATTGAAATGATATATATTTAACATGTAATTTATTTCTACTTCCGAACATCCTCATTTTCTCAACGGGGAATATTAAAAAAAAAATGAGAAACAATAGGCAAAATATATAGAGATTACACATGTGGAGATTTTCTTGTTTTAATACTCGGAAATACGCTAGAACGCGTCTCCGGCCATCTAACACCCCTGGAGCTTCCGGGGCCTGGGCGGCCCCTGGACCCTCGCCTATTGTGCTGTGATAGTGGCCCCCCGCAATCACCGAAGTTCCGCCGTGCCTGTGATGAATTCAATAAAAAATAGTGCATGTCTAAACATATTTATGTCAAACTTTACCCCTGATATCTTGCAGACGAGTTTCATAAAGAGCACGTCTGTAACACCCTAGTAGTATATAAACGCTAAATTCATTAGGACAACCGAAGGTGAAGCTCAACATTCACCAGCACCACGTACTACCGACGCAAATGATGTATTATATATGCGTGACTTAATAATATAGTATAACCCTGATATAAATTGGTAATATACACATTTTGATATGCCAATGAATCTCAAGTGAAAATAATTTATATCGAAGATTGCCTCGTCTTTCAAACCGATCGGCAACGAAGTATTTTCACGCGCACCATCGCTGCCATATTGGATCGTCTGCATGTTAAAAGTGTGCAGCAGGCATTGAGGCAAGCAGTCTCGAAATACCGTACGTCCTCTCATTCATCTACCGCATCTCTCGTCATCATCATTGTGTATCAGCAGCTTATCAATAACTTCAGGTAAGTTTTCATAGCATATTCATGTCTTGCAGTATGAGAACTTGTGAACAAAATTTGCTCAAATGTACCATTCTGTTAGACGGGGGTATCCCAGCAGCCTTTGCGGCGCTCCCTGACAACTACAGCGTGGGCTAAAGCAAGGCATAGCGACGTATTCACTTAGCCCAGGCAGACCGCGCTTCTCGCCGTTAAATCGTATTTCCTCGACGTTTGCGGCTGGTAATCATTTGGAATCAATAATATATTATTAATAAAGTAAAGCAGCTGAAAGGATCAATTGTGTGGTAAAGACTCCAGGAAAGGGTAAAAACAGCTCTAAATAACCCACAACAGTGATCTACAGGGCGCTAACCCAGCCGTTAAACTCCTGGGGTTAACACAGCGGCAACACCGTCATTGTCGGCATATAGCACGGATTGTCATGAAAACTCAGTTTATATATAACCGAAGGAATTTTGCTAAAACAAGTATATATCTACGTTATTTACCATTTCCTGATCATTAAGTCAATCATTAAATCTGGATAATTAACAGCTTTATAAAAGCAGAAGAACACAGACTATCCATAACGGTGAAGGAATTTTGCTACAAGTATATATCTGCGTTATTTACCACTTCATGATCAATAAGTCAATCATTTAATAAGTCAATCATTGAATATGGATAATTAACAGCTTTATGGGGGGAAATTAAAACAGATTATCCGTGCTATATGCCGACAATGACGGTGTTGCCGCTGTGTTAACCCCAGGATTTTAACGGCTGGGTTAGCGCCCTGTATAGATCACTGTTGTGGGTTATTTAGAGCTGTTTATTACCCTTTCCTGGAGTCTTTACCACACAATTGATCCTTTCAGCTGCTAAATGTTACTTTATTAATAATATATTATCGATTCCAAATGATTACCAGCCGCAAACGTCGAGGAAATACGATTTAACGGCGAGAAGCGCGGTCTGCCTGGGCTAAGTGAATACGTCGCTATGCCTTGCTTTAGCCCACGCGGAAGTTGTCAGGGAGCGCCGCAAAGGCTGATGGGATACCCCCGTCTAACAGAATGCTAAATGTCGACCGTCGAAAACTGGGATCGGTCTCACCTTTTACAGGTTGAATTCGAACAACCTCGGTTAGCTTTCGCGGTAACCTGATCATCAATCAAGATACTTCAAGTAACCTAATAAATAGCAAGAATACTTGTAACTTATCGTAATTTGCTTTTGTTTAAGAAATACAAATTTATCGTAAAATGACTTGAGATTCAAGAAGCATTATTTATAGGGCGTCTTCGTTAAAATCATTAAATCGTGGTTTATAACCAATAATGTATGCATATTTGGTGACCAACATCAATCATAATGAATATAATCCTCAGACAAATCTTGAATGCAAAATGATGCCTCTCTTAAATAAACAATGTAAATTAAAAAGTATATTAGAAAAACAAAAATTCTATGTGCTTTCAGAGGGTTAAAAAAGGGCTATATGACAAGTATTTTTTACCTATATTTCAGCAGTCGGTATTTTTCATTATTGCATGACTTGCAAAGTGCAGCTAGAAGCTTTGATTCTGTACTCTTTCTTTCACATTTTTCCTTTTCACAGGGGCGTCAGAGCACGAAAGTGGTGGGGGGGAGGGGGCTGGACTCTATATCGACCATGTTAAATGCTGGACTGGTGCATCTTGCCCGTGTTGTCTAAAATCTTAGAGAAACATATCCATTTTCATTTTAACTTGTATCTACAAGAAAATCGTCTGATTCATTCTAGCCAATCAGGCTTTCGGCATTTTCACTCGTGTCAAACTGCTTTGACCGATCTTGTGGATAACTGGTCTGTTGATATAGACAAAAAGAATTTAGTTGGTGTTATATTCATTGATCTTCGCAAAGCCTTTGATCTAATTTCACATGATATTTTACTGCAGAAGCTGAAGATCTATAACTGTACAAACTCGACTATAGAGTTGTTCATGTCTTATCTCACAGACCGTTACCAGCGTGTAAATTTTAAGGGCTCTGTTTCGGATCCATTACCATGCAAATCCGGAGTCCCGCAGGGTTCTATACTTGGCCCTTTATTTTTCTTATTATACATAAATGATCTACCCCTATATACCTCAGTCTGTAAAACTACAATGTTTGCTGACGACTCTACACTGTCTGCTTCCGGTAAATCGATTCCAGAAGTTGAAGTCAAATTACAAAATGGGGCAACTGAGGTTAAAAACTGGTGCCAAGATAATCAAATGGCCGTAAATACTACAAAAACGAAAAGCATGTTAGTGACTACACACCAAAAGCGTGTCTATCTGCCCCAATCTGAATTGTTCATTACTATTGGTGGTGATGTTATCGACTCTGTTACTGATGAAAAATTGCTTGGTATAACTATCAATCAAAATCTTTCATGGGAAAACCAGGTTGATATGTTTTGCAAGAAGATTGCTTCTAAATTATTCTTGTTGAGAAAACTTAAAATGTTTTTGCCTATGTCTGCAAGAGTAATGTTTTTTAATTGTTTTATTCAACCACTGCTAAACTATTGTGTTAATATTTGGGGGAAGTGCACTGATTCTGATGTACACAGAATTGAGGTACTAAGAAAACGAGCTGCTCGGTTAATCTTAGATTGTGGTTTCGAAATTTCTACCACCGACTTATACAAGCGATTAAAGTGGCTTCCATTTAAACAGCACGTAATGTACAGCGAATGTGTCCTGGTGTACAGCAGCTTACACGGATCTGCTCCTACTTATTTAAAAGACAAGCTTATATTGTCTACAAGTAGACAAACCCGATTTACTAGATCCTATGTAAATATAGATCAATTATATGTCCCATTCTCACGAACAGATTTTTATAAGAGAGCCTTCTCTGTCTCGGGCCCAGTGGCGTGGAATTTTCTGCCATCCCGTGTCAGAAACAGCTCATCTTTGGCTGTGTTTAAACACGAATGTTTTAAATACATTTACGAGGATGTTTTTACCAAATCATGATCCTTATTGTGTTAGAATGTGAGCTCTTTTTTTTTTATACCCTATACACTGTTTGTTATTTATGATTGTTATAGCACTCGGCTCCCAGGAAGAGCATCGATAGATGATGGCTGACCGAGTTTTTATAAATAAAGCTTCTATTCTATTCTATTCTATTAAGATAGGACTTATAACGTTGCAGACTCAAAAAGTGGGGGGTGGTGCCATTGTCACTTAATTGGTTGTTTAGCATGACCTTGATTATTTAAATACACATGCTAGATGCTATAATTTTTTATTATTAATGATTAAATTGCAAATCAATTATATATGAAATTGAAGAAAATGGGTGAGTTTTATTCATGATTCTGTAAATCCTTCAACCATTTCAGTTATTTGCCCTCAAAATATAGATGAGGCCTGTCATGCTAAACAACCAATCAAGTGACAATAGCCTTGATCGTTATTTTATTGCAATACCTGTTTATTGGACTAACTCTACTTGATAGTGATACACACATGCTTCACCATAAAACACACAAAAAAGAAAGCATTTCTAAACTTTGATATTTATGATTTCTATGATTCACATTGGCTGAGTGGCTGTTTGAAAGCCCATCACCCAATCAGAGATCAGCATGACAGTCAAAGTTAACTTACAGCTTCAGAAAAAACAAAACCGTTCACCTTCACACTTGCCAGAGCTACATGGCGTTTGATTGTAAACATCACATCAGCCACAAACGGTAAACTACATGATATTAATATCTAAAGTAGTTTAACAATAATATAGCCGGCCATTCACCTTCAGCTAATCATGCATATATATACGACTGTAGTATCTTGTTATGAGCACTGCTGAACTAGGCTTCAATGATGATAGCATGACACCACCTCATTCCCAAATATATACTTTCTTGATGAATTAGTGCTAACATACTATTTTTGCAGAAGTGTTGAGGAAATCAGAGATGAAAATTGCAGATTGTGAAGAAAGGATTAAATCCTGGCTATATCCTTCAATACAGACTGTGATGAAGGTAGGAAGGAGGCGGCAGAGAAGAAAAAGGTTTGTGATTTTCTCTGTATGTTGAAAAGACAGCCTTTCGTACTTATTAGTCTCATGACTTTTACACATACGCTACCCGTACACCTTATAAATGTTTATTGCTTACACTCTCAGAAATATTCAGGGCATAAACCTTAAGTCCAGGGATAATTTCCTGAAAACCAGGTATATCAACCATGAATTAAAGCTAAATTACCTGAATTTTATGGGATTTTACTTACCTGATTAGGGTCGGGAACTTACTAATCAGCCTTGAATTTCAGCCAAAATCCCTGAAATTGAGTTGTGGATATACAACCTGATCAATTCAGGACTTTTACCACACTCTCAGAATATTCAGGGAATAATCCTGAATAGATCAGGCTGCACAACTCAATTTCAGGGATTTCACCTGAAAATCCAGGGATAATTACCTGAATTTCAGAAAAAGGAGATCCTGAATGAGACGATTTTCCCTGAAATTCAGGCAAATTTACCACCCTGATTAGTAAGTTCCCGACCCTATTCAGGTACGTAAAATCCCCTAAAATTCATGTTGTTGTTGTTGTATTCCTTAAGGCATTGTCCAATGGATGCTGCCAATCGTCACTCTGTAGAATTCACTGTGGGGTTTCACTTGTGGGCACACATGTACTGTTAGTTAAACAAAAAATCGAGACGAGAACATGGATATGAGCAGGTGTTAAAGTTAATTTAGAAGCAGCCAGCTTAGATTTCCTTTTTGGTTGCTACGAGAAAGATTTTAAGGGCTGTCCTGATGTCTTTTTTAGCTTCAGCAGAGAATCTCCCTCCGCCCAGCACGGTGCAGGTGTCAATAATTCTTTCCACTGCTGGAACCTTGTGTGTCACAAAACTATGTTCCATGGAGTCCATCAAATGCTGTCTTTCAGTAGAGTAGTTTGGACAGTGCAGCAGGAAGTGTGTAACTGTCTCATCTGTGTGGCCACAATCGCATTTGGTAGATGGCACCACATGCGGGCCCCATTTTGCCCTTGTATGATTCAGGAGCGTTGTGCCGAGTCTTAGTCTGTGTATTTTAGTTTCCAACGCTCTGTTTGCTTTTTTGATGGTGGGAGGTTTCTGTGTATTTCTGACGTTTGGTTCGATTTCGAAGAAGTGTCTTCCCTTGGTAGAGAGCTGCCACCGTGTTTGCCAGCTTTGATTGATTTTTGTTCTGCAGTACTTCTTCTGTTCCTCTAGGGTGTTTGGTATTACATTTAGGCTGTTCGTTGCTCTTTTTGCTGCTAGTTTTGCGTGTTCGTCCGCGAGGTCATTTCCTGGCAGGCCGGCATGTCCCGCAATCCAGGCGAGCTTAACAATTCTTCCGCCGTTTGCTAGTTTTTTCGACATACGTCTTATATTGATGATGGTTTCTGAGTAGGCCTTTGGGAGTTTCGTGTCGCAGCATGTTGTTACCGCTGATTGGCAGTCACATAAGATGTGGACGACGCTTTCTCCTTCTGTTTTTTTTAGGTTGGTCAGATATTTGAGAGCTATCTCGATGCCTTTAAGTTCTCCGATGTAGTTGTTTCCTCTTTTAGATACAGGAAGTGGTCTAATGATGGGCACGTTTAGGAGTCCGGCAGTGTCTATTATGGCTGCTGCGCCAGTGGGGCCGGGGTTTCCTAGTGCTGATCCATCAGTGAAGACTACAGTGTCCTCCGTATTCGTTTCTGATAGGTACTTTCTTGCATCTCGTTGAATAGTTGTTATTTGATCTGTGGTCCTACTGTGTGAGTTACCTACAGTTTGTGGATGTGGTTTAACTGTATGATAGGCTGGAATGATGGAGTGTCCTCAGATTCCTCTGATTCTGTTTCAATCTTGGGTTTCTTCTTTGACCAAATCTGCTTGGTGGTGTTTGTCATTAAGGTGAAGGGTGACGATATCCCATTTGCTTGGTTTCTGGCGGCTGGACCATTCAGAAGCCCTGTTTTAAGGTTGTCATCTGCTGGTTTTTTCAGAATACGGAGATGTTCTTGTGCTAGGACTTCTCGCAGGCGGAGGTCTAAGGGTGTTGTGTTCGTTTCAACCTCCATGGCTTCCACTGATGTTCCAGTGACGGCACCTGTGGCCCATTTAAGTGCTGCATTTTGGACTTGTTGTAGTTTTTCTATGTTTTTGCCGCTAGTTGTGCACCAGATTGGGAATGAATATTCCAGCAGGGGTCGTATGTGGGATTTGACCAGACTAGTATTTACCCTGGTCGAGGCCCCCCTTGGTTGTCGTCGACATGGTTTTTAATTTGTTCAGGGCGGCGTGGGCGCGGGTGGTAACCCGGTCAACATGTTTGTCGAATCGCAGGGCCTTATCAAAGGTGACACCGAGGCAGGTTTGAGTGTCCACTAGGCTCAGGGGGGTGTCGCTCATTGTGATATTTAGGACGGGAACATTTTGTTTGCTGATACACATGATGTTTGTTTTCTCTTTGCTGACTTTCATTAACCAATCATGGCACCAGGAATCAAAGGTAGTCAGGTCTTGTGACATTTGTTTTGCTCCTTCCAGAAGATTTGCAGTTGTTAGCCAAATCTCGATGTCATCAGCAAATTTTATTGATTTGCTTTTGATGTCGGTGGTACTGTCAGACATGTTGAGATTGAAGAGTTGTGGGCTGACTACTGAACCTTGTGGGACCCCAGAAGTGGTGGTTGTCCAGTCGCTGGTGTATGAGTTAACTAAGTTCCTGCACGATCGGTTTTTGAGGAAGTCTGCTATGAAGAGCAGCAGGTTCTCTCTGATGCCCATCTGGCTTGCCTTAAGGATTATGCCATCCCTCCAAATTGAGTCAAAGGCTCCTTCCAGGTCTATGAAGGCGACCAGCGTAGATTCTCTGTTGTTCATGGCTATATGTGCATCTTCGTTGAAGTTCAGGAGGGCTTGTGTGGTACTTTTGTTTTCTGTATAGGCATATTGGTTTTTGTCATCTAGGTTGTGCACCCTGAGAAACCACTTTAAACGGATTTTTCTGTATTGGGGCCTTTTCCTGGTTTTGGAATGTAGATTCGGTTTTCTTTCTTCCATTCTGATGGGACGGTGCCCTTTTTCCAACAGTCATTCATTAAGATATTTAGTGCTTTGAGTGTGATTGGTCCGTGGTGTTTTATCATTATGGGTAGAATGCCATCCGGGCCTGGAGCTGATAGAGAGTTCATGTTTCTTATTGCTTGAGTAATCTCGTGGTTGGTGATATCCAGGTTTTCCAGACTGGTATGTGAAGATCTCAGGTTGTTTTTCTCATTTGTTATGATGGTATCGACTTTTCTTTCCATGGCTTTCTTTTTGATGAGGGTGGCAAAGTTGTTTTTCTGTAGTCTGGTGACATGTACGGCTTGCAGTCTCTCGGAAATGGTTTTGTCGGTGAAATCGTGGCTACCGTCGTTTCGTAACAGGGGTTGGACTACAGTTTTATGTGAGCCGTTAAGTTGTTTGTGGACCTTGGACCAGAAGGTTTTGGAGTCATCGTTAGATAACGAAGAACAAAATTCATCCATCCATGCTTCCTTTGCCAGCAACAATTCGTTCTCATACTCCACCTGGATGTCTTGGAGTTTTTTCCAATTGTTTGGGTCCTTCCGTTTGTTGAAGTTTCTCTTTGCTGTTCTGAATGATTTTACAAGTCTTGAAAGGTTTTTGGTCCACCACGGGTTGGAATAGGTTGTGATGGTCTTTGTGCCCATGGTCTCTTTGGCGCATTCCAGAATAGTGGTATTGAAGGTTTTAATTTTCTCTTCGGTTGACAGATTTTAGTTTCTATCCATTTAGACATGCCCTTATCCAGGTGCATTTGCCATTTTACCCAGTCACAGTCTTTCAGGTTCCAAGCTTCCTTGCTAAATGATGATGTTTCTCCAATGGTGAGCACTATTGCTACATGGGCAGTCCTTAGGGGGGTTGATTCATCAGTTTGCCAGTTCAATTTTGTATTCCACGGGATGCCTTTATATAAGGTGACGTCAACCGAGCTGGAACCGTTTGGGCCATGGAAAGTCAGGGAGCCACTGTTCAGAATGGACAGTCCACGTTTGATAGAAAGGTTTAAGAGGAGGTTACCATTTCTGTGGGCTGCAGTGCCATGGCCTGTGTAACCTCGTTCCCAAAGTTGGTGCCGGGCATTGAAATCCCCTGTCAGGATGATATTTTGGTTTGGTAGTTTATCCAGGGTTTTATCCAGTTCGACAAGTTGATTGATTTCGCCTGGTGGGATGTAGATGGAGCCCAGAATATAGGTGGTGGATTTTATTTCGACTTCACAAAAGACGCCTTCGAAGTTTCCGGTAATGTCCGTTCGTTCGATTGCTTTCAGTGTTGGTTTGATGAAGATGCCCACTCCTCCACCTTTTTTGGCAGTTGTACGGGGTTTGGTGAAGGATAACCAGTTTCTGTATCTGTAGTTATTTGATGTGAGCCACGTTTCGGAGATGCATAAAATGTCGATGTTGTTCCGTTCTTCATAACGTTTAATCAGTGGTAGCGAGGTGTTGATTGACGTCGCGTTGAGCTGTAGGAGTTTCATAGTTGTTGTGAGGAGTACGAGCATTAAGTGACTGAGTAAGGGACTTGTACACTTGGCAGGCTTTAGAGCTGGCATAATGTTCACCTTGACAGTTGGCACATTTTGGTTGAGTTTTACTGCAGTTGGTCAAGCAGTGATTTCCGCCGCACTTCTCACATTTACTTTGGAAACGGCAATTTTCCGCTATGTGCCGATATCCCTGGCACCGGAAGCAGCGAATAGCGTTGTGTCGTCGCGCAAACTCACAATTGTGTTCAATTTGGTCAATGGTTATGCCCTTTAGGAGGAGATCAGCTAGATGGATTCTATTTCTGATCAAGTCTATTCTAATGATTGGAAGTGGCTCCTTTGTCGAACGATGGTAGAACCGTTTCACTCCTGTGACTGGTTTTTCGCCTAGTGTACTGTTTAGTTGAGCGAGGAGATCTTCTGTGGATAGTCTGGGATTGACGTTCTTAACTACTATGCCGACTGAAGTGTTTCCCCTTGGTCTATGTGCATGTAACTTTGTGCTGTTACCGAAGGCGTCTGTGGGCCAGGGAAAATTTAGTATGTCTTCACAGTCCTTTTCTGAATTGGTGTGAATGGCCACTCCTCCTTTGGCTAGTGAATAAATGAAGCTGGGTTTTATATGAGGGATGAGTCGACCAAGTTCCTTTGTTAGTTTTCTGGCATCTCTGAAGTCGGAGGGGCTTTTTATACCGTCGATAATCACAATGTTGGCATCAGGCGGGCTTTTTGGCGAGTTTTTGGTTGGATTTTGAGAACTTTGATTTCCGCCTGTGGGCGTAGGGGAAGGGGGATAAGTGATCTGGTTTGGCCCTGGTGACTGTGTTGTTGGACTGGCTTGGAGTGAGGTGCTGGAGAGGTTTATGGCTGTCTGGAAAGAGTTCAGTAGGTTTTTCTGTGTTTTTTGTAGTTTGACTTGGCAGTACAGGCAACGATACTGGATGTTGAATTTTTCGTATTTTTCAATGTCAGCCAGACGCAGCCCAGCACAGGTGGCATGCCACCACTGATCACAGTGGTCGCATCCAATCCACAGAATTTTTTGTATTCCTTCGGCTTCTTTCGAATGGAGGTGAAGATTGTAAACAGGGGCAGTCTTGAGTGTTTTCTGGTAGGTTAATTTCAGCTGCAGTACATTGAATTTCCTTTCGATTCATCCGTTGAATTTGTCGATGTGTTTTGAGAACTGGATTTGGTTGGCTGCGTTAGAAGCACTGATAAAGCACTGGATAATGATTATCAATATTGACAAAGCAAAAAAGGTAAGCACTATAGTAGTAATGTGAGTAGTTATGGCCCACTGAGTTTCTTATGAATGAGCACTGGCAGATTAGCAGTAACTGGTGCTACCCAGGATATTTGAGCACTGGAATGGGGGTGGTGATAGCACTGGTCCACTGGTGTGCTCTTAAGCACTATTGAATAAGCACTGGAATCTTAAGCACTATCAGATTGGCTGCATTTAAAGCACTTTATTAGCAGATTAGCTGCACTAGAAGTACTTGATTGTTGTTGATATTAGTTAATTGAAGTTTTCCGTGTGAACTGTATGGCACTAGTTGGTTCACCACATCAGGGACGCATTAGATGTTGCTGGTAATATTGTTTTATAAATATTCAGGACGGGTAGGGGTTAGTCCACTGGAATCCTTCCTTGTGGACTATTAGCACTAGCAGATTAATTGTTTGGAAAGGATACGGTGAGAAGATATCAGGTGAGCTGCCTTAACATCACTGGAATAACAGCTTTAAAATCACTGGATGTTAAAATTTTGATCGTGAGGCACTCCTTGGGAAGAGATTTTGTCGCAGTTCGTGTTACTGGGCGACTCTTCGGTCTCCTATTTCCAAACAAGTCACAGATAGTCACATTCCCTTGAGTAAACGTATAATGTTAAAACTGGTAATGGGACAATTAAAAGTTGGCAGCAACAGATTTAAAATTGCTCGAATTCACAGCTCTTTGTTGTTGTGTCTTAGTTCACAGATGTTTCACTTTTTCTTTTTCTTTGATGTTTAATTGTCTTTGATTTTTCAAATTTGTCTGCTCCGAAAGGGATCACTGTTCTTATGCAGTCAATGCTTGTACGAGCGAATAAAATATTTCAATGTAATTAAAACTTTGTGTTGTTCGATTTCTTCTGCACGGGAATGTTGTTGTTGTTACGACCACAATGGCGGCCGATAACCTGTTTGACCAGTCTTCTCGAGAGTGATTTTCACGTGTCTGAAATCCGATTTGGTGCTTCTTGAAGTTCTCTTCTCCGTATGGATGCTTAGCGTTCGTTTGGTTATATAGACAACACTTTAAAGTTCCGAATTAAAAGTATTATAAGCTAAAAGAACAAAAAGTATAGAGCCGAAAATTTTCACGTCCGCTCTCGTCCAAGTCTCGTCTCGTCTTAAAATTCAGATAATTTAGCTTTAATTCATGGATGATATACCCGAATTTCAGAAAATTATCCCTGGCTTTCAGGTAGAAACCCTGAAATTGAGTTATGGATGTGCAACATGATCTATTCAGGATCATTCCCTGAATATTTCTGAGTAATTTCTGATAATAAAATTAACCTTGTCTCAAAAGAAATTTGCTCGCCCTGTGATATAGCAGAGAATCTGATATCCAGTGTAACTTTTGTTGCCAATGGATTGTAGAATACTATCACTATTTTGATTTTAGCTAATAACTCGATGAAATTTTGCACATATGTAATTCAGGTTAATATTGTTATACTGTTGTATTTAACTGAAAATTGCAACAGCAAACATGTATGTTACAATAGGTCAGTGATGCTGCACCGTATTGAAGCCCCTTAACACTTCTTCTGCATGTAAATATTGATCCATGTATTTGTTTTCTATTTGTTCCTAGCTGCTGAAAGCCGGAACAGACCAATGATGCTCAGGACGCCGACGGGGAAGCCGTTGGAACTGAAACCATTGAATAGACAGAAAACTCGCGGTAATGAACATTATTATACCGGTACCACCTTTCGGTTGACGAGGTCCTAAAATGTGATTACAATTTCCTTTCATCAAATCATACAGCAGCAGAATTCTATCTTTTTAGATCAATAGGTCAAATATTGGGTCATTTAGGCCAAACAATCTTCAAAAATGGAAATATCTTCCATGTAACGCATTCCAAAGAAGACTCTTATTTTAATTTTTTTAAGGTCGAACGGTCAAATTATTTGAACCCGAATCACTGCATAAATGGATTACAACATGTTCCAAGTTATGAATAATTGTGAGTTCAAAAGCCAAGTTCACTTATGATGAAAATATGAATAGGGAAGTATTGTTTTGTTTTTGCTATAATAACATATAAATGCGGATTGTGATTTTAATTTTTATACCTGTGCTCGAATCTTGTTAACTTGTAAAAATAAAGTTGTTCGAACCAAAAATATTGTGTTTGTAAATATTTGCAATAATTCGAAGTTTTTCAACAAATGATGTTGACCCAACTCCACTTTAAACGTCACTTTAGCGATATAGACAGATTGAAATTTCATACCCATTACTGTTGTAAACTAAAGAAATAATGTTTTCATAGGCATGCAAAATCGTTATTTTACGCATGGTTAGTGTGGGAAAGTTTTTAAGGCGCGGGATTCACCCTTGCCCCAAAATATAAACCTTCCCACGCTAACCGTGCATGAAATAACGATTTAGCATGCCTAAAAAACATTATTTCTTAAATTTATAACAGTATTGGGCATGGAATTTTGATCTCTCTATATCGCTAAAGTGACGTTTAAAGTGACGTTGGGTTAACGCCATTTACCACCTAGTGCCCAACGTCTTTTTATTGACGTCGCTCCAACGTTGGACCATCATCGGATTGTCAACATTGGACCAACGCTGGGCCACTGGACAAAATTACGTTGAGTTAACGTCACCAGCCAACATTACGCCAATATCTTTTTATTGACGTTGGTCCAACGTTGGATCATCATCGGATTGCCTACATTGGGCCAACGGACAAAATTACGTTGGGTTAACGTCACCAGCCAACGTTGCGCCAACGGTGACGCTGACGTTTACCCAACGTTGGTTTGACGTCTACTTGCTAGCTGGGGAGGTGGCATAGTGAAGCACTCACTGCTGTGCCGTCACTTTACATGAAGCGACCTAAGACCCGGACGTGACCTTTGACCCGCAAGCGGCCTTTGACTCGGAAGTCCCCTTTGACCTCATCCACGACGTCATCATCCTCTAGCTTCATCCTCAATTTTCCTACTGATTTAGCCTTTATATACTACTCACCTTTTCCCTATATTGACACTACATCAATTTATATAGAGGTGGAAAATGTCTTGTGTGGAGAACTGTCCAAGTATCCAAGAAATGCTCAAGTGTGGAACTGTTCAGTTGGGGAAATGTCAAGATGTCAAAGCAAATCCTGAACTATGATGTCCGCTGTTTTGTAGACCAAAATAAAATCCGTTTGGTCTTCCTTTCGATTTTTTCTTTGGTTTTGTTATTATTATTATTATTATTACTATTTTTGCTGCAAAATGCTTCTGAAAGAGTCCTTCAAGAAACCTATCCACTGAACCTCTAAAAGTTCGAGCTAACTGGTGCATCGTCCGGTAGACAGCCACGCCAATAATAAAACATGAGATTGATCTAATCAAAACCACTCGGCTTTCCCCCAGTGATTTAGACCCATGTGTAGTGTAAAATGGGGAAGAGATAGCACTATGTGGAATGATCAAGCTAAAGGTAATTTACAATTTGTAGTGTATGGATGTATCAACAGATCAGGGTATGGAGTATAGAACTAAGCATGATAAATATTACTGTTCTGCAGATACAGTTAGTTGCATTCAAGCATAGGACAGCATAGGACAGAAACAGAAATTAATATACCTGTAGAGGGGCATAATTCTGTAAAATATGGGCCGAGGAGAGCCACTTTTGATAGGCATCTGACTTAGCACTGGATAAATGAGTGTTAAAAATTTGGTGGTTGCATCTCCAGCGGTTTTGCCTGAAATGCAGTACGGTAACGGTCGGACATACATGGCGACGACAATACTCCGAGGTGTAAGAATACAAGATAAATACGTTTTCAAAATTTAGCACCTGTACTGAACACGGATATTCAGAAATAACTTGTAGGCCTACATTTAACTACAGATCACAAAATCGGAGATTATTACATCCGAAAGGGGCATAACTCCATAAAAAACGGGCCGAGACAACAATTTTCTTTGTAGGTATCTAGAATACAACTGGATAAAAAAGTTGCCTCATAATAGCCAATTATATATAACTGGTTACATTCAAGCATATATCACAAAATCAAAGATAGCTGCACCCAAAAAGGGGCATAACTCTGTAAAATAATGGCCGAGGCGAGTAATTTTTTGTTGGCTTCTATAATACAATATAAACAAGTTTTCAAAATATAATAGCTATATCGAACACAGTTCGGCAGATATAGTTGGTTACATTCAAGCATATAGGGCAGAAATAGAAACTAATATATCTGTAAAGGGGCATAACTCTGTAAAGTATGGGCCGAGGGGAGCCAATTTCGATAGGCGTCTGATTAAGCACTTGATAAATAAGTGTACAAAATTTGGTGGTTGTGTCTCAAGCGGTTTTGCCTAAAATGCGGTAACGGACGGACGGACGTACATTGCAACAACAATACCCCGAGGCCAAAATGGCCGAGGGGTAATTACTTGGTTGTTACTCTGTCCACTGGCGGGTGGTTGGATGGGTACGGGTTCCTGTTGCTTCAATGCGCTACTGTGTCCACATTTGCGTACACTTCGCCATCCATAAGATGGCTTGCGAATCGTGTGTCTCCATTATTGCGGAGCGATATCCGGTACTTTACCGGATTCTGTTCGGCCTTCATCCGACGGAGAACAAACTCGAGAAATCTGATAAATTACAGGTTTTCATACCACTTCTGAAACAGATATTGCCTGGGCTTACAAAATATATAGGTATGTATAACTTCCGTATCATCCAAGAGGTGTGGTGGATCTGAAATTTTGAACAAGTAGTTCATCACATGATTCGAAAATGGCGAGTTACGTTGGGGTTTCGTCGGTAGACTTTAGCTGATTGGCTGACGAAGTCACGTGGTATTGATTTATGGAAATTCTCTCTAGCAGTTGCCGAAAGTAGGCTGAACACATGGATACACACGATCCCACATGACGATCCCAGGCAACCACCTCGCTGGGGATCTAATAACACCCCAGCCACCAGTCAGATTTTTGGACCGGATTCGGGGCCTCCGCGCACATCGCCGGAAGTGACATCATATATAGTAAAATAGATGTTTACCGAACATTTCGATTACTTTTCAAGTCTGCATAATACCTCTGTTGACCTAGCGTTAAAAAGAATTATCTGGAGATAATTTTCCCTGTTTAACTGGATAGAACATGTGAAAAGTAGTTCGCTCATGTGCAATGCTAAGGGAGTTGTTCGGCCGGATTCAAACTGAACCGTGCGTTGGTTGGTTTCCCCTGTACGTCACAGCAACTTAGTAAAGGTCAACTTCCGCTATTGGTGGCAGGGATGGTAATGGAGCCTGCGAAATGGAGCATGCGCTGTGGGGAGGTTGGATCCCAGGGTCAGTCTTACCGCGTATAGATGACCGAGATGGTTACAGGTTGCTGTGTCCACTGAAGGTACCAGACCACTATTAAAAATAGTGCCCATCCGTTAAGCCCCTTTAGGCAACCTCTGCCAGAGAAGTGAATTATTTTCAATATTTTTTCCAGTCTCTGTTGCGAGGAATAATTGAAGGCCAGTGGTAGGTGATTGGAGTATGGTATGTGTTTGGTTCCGCTGTGGGTTTGATTTTAACTCAAGGCCTAATAAGGAGTTGCTAAGAGGGATTATTTTGGTGCCTGTGCGCCGCTTTCTGAAAGCAGAGAAAAAAGCCAAAATTATGACGTCATTTGTAGGAGCGCGCATAACTCAAAATTTCAATGGGCGACCCCCGTCAAGAAGTCTGTCCGGTTGTAGTACTTGAATTAAAGTACTTCTGGCCGAAATATGGAAGTCGAGACTTAATTAATGAATCGAGGAGATGCAATTACGTTAACAGTTTTTAACATTGCCGCCAATGTAAATTTTAATAGTGGTCTGGACCCTGAATTCCCATCGCCAACATGTACAAAAAAGTGGAGGTAAGCAAATGTTGAGTGTCTGACTGTCTGATTATCTCCCCTGATGAATGCGCTCTTCCCAGAAAGAGAGAGAAACAGAGTACGGTACCAAAACAAGGAAGAATATTTTCAACAGGGGTTCAAAATCTTACGGCACATCAGAGCACGCGGCACACCACAGCACGGCACGGCAGAGAACGTTCTATAAGGGGGGTAAATCTTGCGTGGCTAGGAGACCACTGGGCACTTCAGGGGACGTTTTATTAACGCACAGGGGCACATCAGGGAACACTCGGCACTTCAGACGGCGGCTTATGCAGTTTGGATTCCCGCTGACCGCGTAACCGGCAGATTGACGCTCCACAAGACCTCTGATCATAGTAATGGGCTATTCCAGAAATAATCCGTACCCCCCCTAAAGAAGAAAAATTTTTTGGGAGAATTTCCAGCTGGAAATTCCTAAAATTTCACAAAATTATCTACAATTTAGCTGGAAATCCAGCTGCTCAAAAACCTCATTTTAACTGGAATTCCAATGAAATTACAGATTTGTTTTGGAATTTTAAGTCCTGGTAAATTATATTTTCTGGAATTTTTTTTGTAAAGAAGCGTTTTTGTCTGGAAATCTTCAAATAAATGCATGAATTTATCTGGAAATCCAACGGACAAATAAAACTTTTAACTGGAAATCCAAGATCAGATATAATTTGGTTGGAAATCCAACAATTACCCAACTATTTTGCCACCCACATTCTTATATTTGTATTTTTATAATCAGTGAGACCAATGACTCCCCCACCCATGGCTTAGGCCTATATCCAGTGGAAGAAAACATGTTATTCCTTCAGGCCAGTGTATGCCAATCGAAGCTGAACATTTTCAGAATTAATGAATTGCCGGTTAAAATATAAAGACCCCATGTCCCAATTTTGACAGCCCTGAGTAATGGCTAAAGGCAATCGAGAGACTTCAAATAATGATAATTTATCGAAGAAATGCAGACTTTCTTGCGATAAAAGGAAACATTGGGCCTGAACACCTTAGCCCAGTCACCTGGCGGAGGTGATTAACTTGTGTTTGTATATATATTGTGCATTTTCATTTCCAGTTATATTACATCATTCAGTAACACTTAAAACCATATAAAATTCCAAGGATTGATAATTTTTTGTATACGCCCGCCAAAAGCCGAAAAGGCGGACGTATTATGTGATGGCGGTTTCCGTCCATCTGTCCGTCCGTCCCTCGTGTCCGGTCTATATCTGGGACAGTTTTCTATCTACAGTTCTAATTTTTGGTGAGTGGATACCCTACGGGGAGACGATGTGTCGCGTACCAAAATCAAGGTCGAGGTCAGAGGTCAAAGGTCACTGGCCTCAAAAATAGGAAGTGTTCGTGTCCGGTCTATATCTGTGAACGTTTTCTATCCACAGTTGTAATTTTGTGTGAGTGGATACACTAGGTGGAGACGATGTGTCGTATACCAGAATTGAGGTCGAGGTCAGAGGTCAAAGGTCACTGTTGCCTAAAATCAGGAAATCATTGATCATTGACGGTTTTCTATCTACAGTTCTAATTTTTGTTGAGTGAATGCTCTAGGGGAGAATAATGTGTTGCATACCAAGTGTAGGTAGAGGTCATAGGTCGAAGGTCCGTGTGATCGAAAAATCAGGAAATCATTAACAATTTCAATTTTTTGTGAGTGGATTCAATAGGGGGAAATGAAGTGTTACACATATATCAAATAATAGGTCAAGGTCGAAGGTCTTTTGTGTCAGTAGATACAATAGGGGGACCCGATGTATACCAAAATGTAGGTCAAAGGTCAAGGTCACTGTGACCCCAAAATCGTGAAATTGTTAAATATCATGATCATTTGTGTCCATTGAGAAATCACGGGAAGACGGTTTGTCAGGTACCAAAATTTAGGTCTAGGTCACTGTGAACACCAAAATCGTGAAATTCATAAATATCATGGGTTTTTTTTGTGTCCATTGATACATTGAGGGAAGACGATGTGTCGTGTCCCAAAATCAGGAAATCATTAAAAATAACTTATTTCTGCAAGTAGATACATTAAAGAGACATGATGTGTTTCGTATCAGAATGTGGGTCAAAAGTCAAGGTCACTGACCCCAAAATCAAGAAATCATTAAGTCACATTTTCATATACCTGTCGAAGATGAAGTCATGTAATGCGATGTTGCGTTCTGTCCATTCATCCATTAACATTTGTTGTCCATGCGATATCTCTAGTTTCAAGGTATGGATTGGTACCAAACTTTGAGTATACCTTACTCGTATGGCAAAGAGGAACCATACATTTTGATATCAATTTGTCAAAGGTCAAGGTCACAGTCCCCCAAAACTGAATCAAGTTTAGCTGATTCTATGTACGTGTTACATGTAGGTTGGAATACTCAGAGTTCTCTCCCATACATGTATATATGGCATTTGTCCTGTGGAGTTGTCTCCCTAATTTGAAACCGGTACATTTAGTTAAACTGTTGTGAAATTAAAACCATACATTTACTAATTTAATGGGAAGAGGGGTCCTTTATGAACTTCATGCCTGTTTATTAACTCAAGAACAAATATTTACTTCATCACTTTCTTCTTTATCAGGACTGTACAAACTGAAAATGCTGCTTAACCCAAATATGGGTTACGCTAAAATTTTTTGGGTAACCCTTCTCTGATTTGCAAACCCATCACTATTGTATACAGGTTAATATCCGTAATTCAAGCGAACTGAAAATGGGTTACGCATAATGAAAATTGCGTAACCAAACCTATTGTTCGCGCAATTCGTGCAGCCCTGTTCATGAAAAATTATCTCGCTTGAAAGGAATCCATTTGCAGGAAAACTACTATTTTCGTGTGTTTGACTATTGTCAATTTCAGTATTGGATATGTGAGCTCTTGACTCTTGATTCAAGGCCAACTTGTTACCAACAGTTAAGCTCATTTTAGTTTATCATTCAGTCTAAGATGTTTAGTTTATCATTCAGTCTAACATTCTCTGAAGCACAAAATTGAAGACCTTTCTCCAGGCTGTATGTAGTACCTGTACCAATATGTTCACTAATATATACCATATAACAGAATTGCAAAAGTAAATAAATATACTTCACATAAAGTCATGATAATAGGCACTTGTTATGATATCCAGTGATAATTTGGAGACCTGAATAAACTGGATCATCAAAGTAACTTAAGTGTTGGTGATCAACATAATAGGGTACATACTGTTGAGCTCTGCTGTAGATCAATGGGTATTACTACAATAAATCTCTTTGCATGGACAGTGTGTAAATAAACTATGGGACATCAAGCTGACAACTGTCTTAGCCTCAAGTGAAATGAAACCCCATGTTATCTTGGGTTTATATGCCCCAATTCCTGATGCAGATACATGTAGTTTGCTTAGTTTATAGCTTTGTAGAGTATTTTAGCAGACTGGTCACAGGAGCTTGCATGGCACCAAAATTCAAGCAGTCTCCAGCCAAGGATGTACATGTAGTCCACAGACTGCATCAATGTATGTCCCACTTGAGTTAAAAGGCCTATTAAAGTCAACCTGTGTCATGCAAGATTTTTCCATGAAGTGGACAGAATTATTTCACTTCTACATTTTTGAAAAACAAATATGGACAGGAGTACATACCGAGGAAAGAAACTTGTTTCCAAATTATATAAGTTGCATATAAATGGCTTGCACCTTGAAATAAAGGTATGTGCATTCCCTTAGAGAAAATATATATTTAGAAGGGTTTTTCGGAGGGTTTGGAAAGTCTACTAAAGATGGAAGGCTAGCTTATGCACCCACCATGTTTTTGCTTAACCTCCGATGCTGAACTCAGATATTGATGTATAACCCAAGTTTATGGGATGGAGAAGGTTCTTTTTTGTTGATATATTTCTCAAAATCTTTGTTTTACCAGTCTGGTACGACTCCTAAATGAGTATCCTATTACCCATTCTGGCAATTTGTTTCCAAATCGATCAGGAAATGTATTTCCTGAACAGGAAAATTTAAGTTTTGATTCATAAATTACAAAAAACACAAACTGTATACTCAGTTGTGATATAAATAGGAAAGTTTGGTGTTATTACACGATAGATAATAAAAAAATGTCCTTGTGATTATAATCTGGCAAATAATAAAAGAATAAAATTTTATCCAAATTTACTCGGTTCCTGCACTGCTCTGCACAGTGACCATCCACACAAAGAAACCTTACCGATACTACTACCTTGTTATAGCACAATAAGTATCTTGCTCCTTAGCCTTCGTTAGTCTGAGATATTTCAGTCTTAATACCATATGGTTTCCTAAAATGGAAACCTTGGTTCGCCCAAATGCAAACGTTTCCTGAATTGGAAACTTTCAAAATGTTTCCTAAATCAGGAACATATTGGTTATGTTTCCAAAACAGGAAACATTTGTTATGTTTCCAAAACTGGACACATTTGTAATATTTCCTAAAAAGGAAACATACATACGTACATAGTAGAAACATTTCTCAAACTGGAACTATTACAAACGTGTTCTGAAAAAATTTATATTCAGGAAAAAATCTCGGTGTTTCCTATAATCTGAATACATTTCATGTGTTTTACATTTGCCACTTTTCCCAAACCATTACAATTTACAAATACGTTTTCTGAAAAATAATATTAAGGAAAATCTAGGAGTTTTGCTGTTATAAGACAACTAATCATTTGTTTCACATACAATGTACATTTATATTGCCCAAATGTGAATATTTCCTGAATTGGAGACATTCAAAAAGAATAATTTTCTGGGTATGACATTGCAATGACATAAGTGTCTAGTTTATTAGTCTTCCTTAGTCTGAGATGCATGTAGTCAAAGATACATACATACATGTGTACATTCCAGTCTTAATGTGATGGTTTCCTACAATGGCCACCTTGGTTCATCCAAATGCCAGTGTTTCCTAAGTTGGAGACATTCATAAAGTTTCCTGAATGGGAAACATTAACTTTCTCAAACTGGAACAATTACAAACGTAAAAGAAATAGACAGTTCTGAGCCATACTCCACATTTACATATTTAATGCACAAGATTTTGACTTTCATGACAGAGCCTTCATCAAGTGATCTGCTGAATTTTATCAAAATTGTTAGTAAATATACAGATTGTCCAAATGTTTATCCATTTCCCATGGATGACCCGATGTTATGCGGAGATACACACTATTGTTTACAAATTACCATGGATGCTAAAGTCATGAAGAATGGCGACATATTAAACATTGGACAGGTGACGTTATGACGCTATATCATGGTCAACAGATGATATTACGGCATACTAACAGCTTACTCTATGCCATAGAGGCCATATCAACATACAAAATGATGATGGCACAATAACTTCGGCCCAAATTAACTTGGAGCATACCTCAGAAGTTCTATAATCTACGAACCAACGTATGAGTCTAAAGCAGTATATCATTACAAATACGTTTCCTGAAAAATAATGTACATGTAAGGGAAAAATCTGTGTGTTTCCTATTATCTGAACAACTTAACATTTGTTTTATACATGTATCTATATTTCGCTGCCTGAAGGTTTTGTTAAATGGAAACAGTGGCTTAATTGCCCTAATGTGGAGACATTCAAAAAGCTTCCCAAATCAGGAATAATTATCTCAGTTCCTGCACTGCTTTGCTCAATGACCATCCACAAAAAAGATAGCTTATTACAATGTACGACCTTGTTATGGGAAAATAAATGTCTTGTTTTTTAGTTCGCCTTTGTTAGTCTAGGATAGCTGTAACTGTGGTACTTAAATTGCAAGTTTACGTCATATCCAGGATAATCTTCCAAATTATAGAATTTATAACTTTTTTCTTGTTTCACAACTAATTTTTTTAAATTTCAGTATAATTAATGTTATTATAGTGCACAGTGCCACAAGCATGTCGGAACTTGTGATGTTATTAACGAACGATAAATCACGTCACAACACTGTCAATGTTACAAAACTG
The DNA here is from genome assembly GCA_036873755.1 of Hanleya hanleyi. Taxonomy (NCBI): domain Eukaryota; kingdom Metazoa; phylum Mollusca; class Polyplacophora; order Lepidopleurida; family Hanleyidae; genus Hanleya; species Hanleya hanleyi. The sequence continues at coordinate 95,839 of JAVTVY010023558.1, forward strand.
TTCCATTCACTGCATTGCCGCGACGTCCTGTAGATGCATGGTGCAGGATGCTCGAAATTTGATGTCATTATAAGGTCGTCTTTGATGTCAAAAGAGGCAGCGCAAATTTGTTTCCCACTGTAGAAATCTGCCTTTGAATCCTCCGAGACAGAATACAAGTGAAAGGTTGGGGGAAAACTTCACTACGTTTTGTTATTCACATCGTTATCTTGAATATGGCATAAACTTACACAAGTGCCACTGTTACACTTTAATACAATGGTTTCTTACAATTGAAACCTTGGCACAAATTCAAATGTTTCCTGAATTGGAGACATTCATAAAGCTTACTGGATCAGGATTGGTAATATTTCCCATCCAGGAAACATTATACATGTAACTTTTGATAATTGGAACCATCACAAACATATTTTCTGAAGAAATAATATTCATGAAAAAAACTTCACATGTAGATGTTTCCTAATGTGGACAGCTAAACAGTAATTCACAACATTTGCAACTTTTCTGAAACTTAAGTTTTCATTCATAAATTCAAGTTTTCATTCATAAATACAAATACCAATACTATCCTCAAATGTCATCTACATGTAAATTGCCCAAAGGTATAGGACCTACATGTACAACTAAATATAGCTTACTTACTTACAAACTGAAAGTTGTAAAGTTTTATTTCTCTGTATGCTTGAAATGTTCAGTAGGTGATAATCAGTATATCTCAAATATTTTCATGAGGTTAAAGACGAATGTCCTTTCTTCATATAATGATAATAATACATGTACATTTATACTTCTACCAATACAACTCCAACGGGTTACTGTTTCCAAACTAGGAAGCAGGTTTCCAAATTGGAAGCATGTTCCCAAATTAGGAAACATATTTTCAAATTACCGTCAGTGATCAAATGCTGCATGCAAGTGAGGTGTGTTGATTTTCATTTACTGAAAATGCAAGTTTGATGGCGAAAATCGCATGTATGGGGACATTTTCCCCCAGAATTTATTTCGGTAGAAGAATGGAAGTGTTTTGGACTTAATAAAGATAAAATGATATTCAAAATGAAAAAATTTCACCCGAGATCGGGTCTTGTGTCCTTAAATACTTAACTTAGACTATGTCTATGAAAGGCAGTTAACATCTTGTATTCGTCTTTGAACAAGTAGAGCGGTCTTTCTGGGATTAACTTCATAAATTTTGGTTCAAATTGGTCAATTAATTACTAAATAAAAATGCCATTTGATTCGATTATTTGGTCTTGAAATCAGGCACATTATCATACTTACATTACCAAATAAGCTGGTAACCACTTTTGAGTAACTGAAACATTGAATTCAGACATTTCTGAATATATTCACTTCAGCTAACTGGGTCAATCCAATATGGCTGCCGGACCAAACAACCAACCAGAAAAACTTAACAGCAGGCCTATTCAAGTCTATCAAATGAAAATTGTACATAATTCACGAACTTAAATGGCTCTGTGCGACTCTCCGGGATGTCATTGTGTTCACACCAGGTCATGGTAAGAATAGGCCTCAGCTCCTCAGAGAGCTTGTCATGGGGTTACCTGGTGTTAAAAGGAATAGGACCCTACCCGTGTGGTATCCAGGTGTGGAAAGGAATAGGAACCAAACGTCGTGATATGACTGAAATAGTGTTGAAAATGACATCAAATCGTATTCACTCAATCAACTTAAATGTTTTATTGACACTTATGGATTGATGGATTGTTAACATTTCAGTGTGCAACATTTTGGAAGACAAAATTTCTGTGACCCACGACTTTTCAACAGATGACATTACGGCAGCAGAGTCGAAGTACTGGGTATGATATTTTGGACTGCGACTTTTCGACAATCAAATTTTATTCATTGATTCTACCTTGAATTGAATTTAAGATAATGAACTGGACATCAAGAAAAGTGTAAAATGTATTGTCAGATAATCATTTAATTAAGTAAATGAATTGT
>JAVTVY010023560.1:0-98278 GCA_036873755.1 Hanleya hanleyi
CTTCAGTGTATCCTTCTGTAGCACGATATTGTCAGTGTATCCTTCTGTAGCGCGATATCTTCAGTGTATCCTTCTGTAGCACGATATCTTCAGTGTATCCTTCTGTAGCACGATATCTTCAGTGTATCCTTCTGTAGCACGATATTGTCAGGTGTATCCTTCTGTAGCGCGATATCTTCAGTGTATCCTTCTGTAGCACGATATTGTCAGTGTATCCTTCTGTAGCGCGATATCTTCAGTGTATCCTTCTGTAGCACGATATCTTCAGTGTATCCTTCTGCAGCACGATATTGTCAGGTGTATACTTCTGTAGCACGATGTTGTCAGTGTATCCTTCCATAGAGCTGTATTACTTCAGCTGTTGTGGGCTCGCATGCCCACTAGGCGCATCTCCATTAAAGAAGTCGCGATGTACCAGCTCCAGACTCGAAAATTCCTCCAGTTTCCGGTTTGCAACTTCGATAAGAGAGAGATGGCATTGAAACAAACAATTTTTTAAATCCGCACTGAATATATCAGTCAAATAGACAATTGTTGATGCAATTGCTGAGACTAGTCCATCATAGAATACATGTATGTGCGGTGGCAATTTCCAGATCACGAACGCTGAAAGATTTTCTAACTGCCATTCGAAGAACCTCTTCGAATTTCAGCAAGATGTTCTATACGCATACAGCTCCTAAAACTGGCACTAAAGATCGAGATCAAGACTTGACAAACAAGCTTTCCGTTAATAGTTTTGCTTTTAGCTTGATGAAGTAGTATGTACTTAAGCATATTGACCATACAGCGCATCGAGTGTTGACTTCGAGTCCATCTAAGACGGCAACATCTGAATAAATGTATAGACATTTACGTTCATAGACTTGTCTTTCATTTTGAATGGAAAACATTCGAAAATACAACTATGCCCAAGCAAGTATGTGATGATTTCGAGTATCAAATAGGTATGATAGACTACTAAAGATTACTGTCCCTCTTTCATTCAGCTGTGAGAACGTAATATATGTATCAATTCAAATCGAATGAATGAGTCAACTTGTTAGTGAAGTGCCAGTTGTGGTTCGATTCATTGCAAAATCCCAACAATTTGCCGTATATTCTTGATAAATCTTGTGACATTGTTATTCGGTTGCCTGATCCAGATCGATTGTAGTTCATACTGGTACCAGCAATCAGCATCTGCATCTGCGGAGAATTATTGTATTTGCTCATGTTATGTGAGCGAAGACGTCACAAATGAAGTTGATGCGTGGAAGCCAGCGAAACAAATTCTAGTTAAGTTGTTGCTCAGATTTGCTCTGTGGTGCCTGACTTGTTTCATCCACAAGGCATCTATTCACGGCGGTTTTCGAACTAGCCTCGCCCGATCAGTAGCTTCAGTTTATATAATACGATTATATTTCGGTTGAAGGATATTCCAATATTAGCACTATGACAAGCATATCTTCGCCGCAAGCTTCATGCGATGATGTTAAATATTTTTGATTCGACAATAATATGCATTAAGGTTCCGGTATTCCTAGCGAAAAGATTTTCAAAACATTATCAGTTTTTGCTCGATGAAATTTGCTATAAATAAGGACATCAAAACGAGCTCTATACTTTCTGAAAGTTTTTCATGCAGGAAAGTGGCATTCAGCTACAATTTTGTTTTCTCTTCATTTCAACTGAATCATTAGAAGTTAAATGAACCTGTTTGTGAAAAATTTAAGCTTCAGGTATCCTTGCTAATAGCTCCCTAAGTTTTCGTCAAAATATTTGAACTTTGAGATTCCAATAATATGCTTCTCAATAATTTAATAGCATCAAATTCCCCAAAATATTAATCCACAATTTTCTGGCAAACGGGCAACAGTGTCCAAATCATCATGATGTTCCCATATTCAATTTTGAATCACGCATCATGGGCATGGCCAGCATATATTGGTATAACCGACCTTGGACAGAGCCACCAATTACAGACAATACCGGTAATAACAATTTACTGTCGATTTTCGGCAGGGCAGAAAAAGGGATGTCAACGCTAATATAACATATTGAATTATCAATCAAATGTACCAATTGTATCTTTTGAATAATGGGGGAAGGCGCTGAATATATCAGAAAATATACAGCGGGGAAAAGTATTTAAACATTACACCATTGCACAAAGATACCAGTCTTAAAGACTTTACATAGAATTTTACCAAAGAAGTCATTCTTGTACCAAATTGGCTTGTCTAGCACTAACCTATGTGATCACTGTAATCAGGAAATAGAAATTTTAGAATATTTATATATTAGATATGTAAAAATCATATAGGATAGTCTTGAAGTATGGCTGAAAACAGAAATCGGAATCAGGGGTGAGATCGGGGCAGACAAGAAATCCTGGGTTATGACTATAAACAAATGTAGCATTAGCACACTGCTTTCACCAACAAAAAATACACATATTCTTCAAAATTCAGAACAGGTGTGACGGAAACGGTGGCCCGCTGCATCCAGAGTCCGGGGGGCACTCGCGTCTAGATGTAAGTGTCCCAAGACACTAAGATCTGGATTTAATTGTCCGTCGGGCATTCAGGTCTGGATTTGGATGTCCTGGGACACTGGCTTCCAGGAGACGAAAGTCCTAACCCGGAGCCCAGTGTCCGCCTCGATTACTACTTCCGATTTTTCATCCAATTTACACGTGAACATGTGTACCAGAGAGTAGTATAGAAAGGGGAGTTGCGGCGTTATTGACCTACTTTCGACAGGTGGTGCCAACAGTTCATTTCCGTCTGACCTTTGTGAAGTCACTTCCGGTTCCGTTCATGTGTTATAAAATGACCTTTAACCCTGCGCATGATGTCCGCTATTGTGCGCATGGTCACTTCCGATCACGTGACCGGAACCGGGAGTGACCTCACAAAGGTCAACCGAAAGTGACCTGTTGACGTCACCGGTTGAAGGTAGGTGAATAACGCCCTAAGTCCCCCCTCTCTCCGTCTCTTCCTCCTACTCAGGAGATCAGTGAGGACGAAAATGAAATGAAAAAAACAAGATAATTTTAACAAAAAATCTTGAAATTTATGCTAAGAAATAGCCGGGTAGGACTGCATCACACCTAAGGGCTTCCCCTCGTGCTTTCGCGATTCTTTGCTTGTCTCGTGAGAGCTTGTTCACTACAGTGAAGAATACAACATACAGACAGAATTTGTATCCGTTGTTTTAATACACAATACTATGGAATCTTGGTACTTCTTAGTTCTTCAGATAAATTCAACAGAATTTGGCTCTTCGTTAAACCAGTTTGGCGCTTGTGCTCTCCGCACTCCGGGAAATTTTGTTGTCTATTTTCGCAGCAGGTGGAACCAAAATACAGATCCAAATTCTCATAACAAAATACCAAGTAACAATACAAAAAGAACCAAATTGTTCTACGAGGACTGTGTGGAACCAAATATCCTGAGGAACAAAGAATAACCGCGATTTGTGAGAAAGTAAGCATCATGGATAACAAACATGTCCGTTTAAAGATACAATCAGTCACAAATATCGCCAAAGACCCTAAGGCACTCGCAAATTAATTGTTTATTCATGACATATTCTGGATTAAGAAAAAACATGTATGTAGAACACACCGGGTATGTATTCTATGCGTTGGCCTATGGGGGATATCGACTTTTCCCGAGTTTTTCGGGCTTTTCTATATATTTTGGACTATTTTATGCAAACAATTCCTTCTTTAACCCTACAAGGCCTGGGATAGGGACATTCACCACCACCAAACTTTCTGTGCAATCTCCGGAACGACAACAGAATGAGAGCTGACACTCTGTGAATTTGTAGTTTATCATACACGCTTAAAACTAAAGTGTTGAAACTTTTTTCGTAAAGTGTTGAAATAACCCTTTAAGTGTGTCCACAGGGACACTTAAAGTGCAGCCCCTGTGGACACACTGAAAGGGTTATTTCATCACTTTACGAGTAAGTTTCAACACTTTAGCTTTAAGCGTGTATTGGGGTCATTTTGGGCCTACTTGCGTAACATCTCGAGCAGAGGATCACGGGTAAATTCACGGGTAATTTTTCATGCATTTTTTTGGAAAAATTACATGAATACAATTTTCGCAAAATTTGATTAAAAATTCGACCAAGAAAGGTATTTTTTGTAAAATGACGTCACTGTGACGTCATCAAAGCGGCCATCTTGGATTTTTTTTACAGTTTCTTGTACAGGTTGACGCAAAGGTATAGTGTGGTAAGTTTGAGACCCTTTACTTCAAGGGATAAGAACAATAGTTAGTAGTTAGTGAGGGTGGGGGGAGGGGGCCGAATTCGCCCCCCCCCCTTTAGGCCTGGACAGGTCCTAAACATCCCAGGCCAGATAAGGTTAACACAGAATTTCTTTAGATTAACGGCGGAACCTTTGAACCGCGAAATAAAGCTAGCAACCGCAGGGTAAATGTTACTCCGCGGTTTAACCCTATCTGGCCTGGACGATTTGGGGTGTACCGCAGCCTGGGGCGGCGGAAAGTTCCACCCCCTATATATTTTCGCTATCGCTAAGGCTAGAGGGCTGAAACTTACCACACTATATCTCTGGGTCAAGCTCAAATGTAAAATAATCGAAGAAGGCCGCCATTATGACGTCACTGTGACGTCATTTTCAACAGAGTATTTTTGGACGATTTTTCGGTCAAAATCTTCGATTTTTTTTTGGTTTTTTTCTCCGCAAAAAATGCATGATAAATTAGTAAATAATAATCTGATATGAACTAAACTAAGTTTTACCCAGTTTTCCGTACAGAAAAGCAACAATTTTGAAGAAATATGACGGAAACATCACTTTTCTGGTACCCCCACATGGCCGCCATTTTTAATTTACCCATGACCCTCTGCTCGGGGGGTCATGCAAATTGGCTCAAAATGACCTCAATATGATAATCTAAAAAGTCGCGGAGTTTCAGCTCTCCAATTTTTTGTCGTTCCAGAGATACGAGCAAGAAACCAACAGGGTTGGTATAGGGTTAATAGTTACTTCGCGGTTTAAAGGTTTACTCGATGGTTTAAAGGTTTACTCTGCGGTTTAACGGTGTAAACGTTTCCAGAGTTTGTTTGGTTTTCGTTGAAAAAAACCCAAAAAAACCCGATAAAGTCATTTATGACGACGTTACTAGAAATGACAAAAATGTGAACAAAACATGTGATAAACTCAAATCTGTTTATAGAAAATAGACGACAATCAAGAACATCCCCAAGAAAGGCAGAAAATGTAATAAAAACAATGTAAAAAAATCGATGTCCCCTATATGTCACCCTAATTCTTTAATGCCCTTTATGGACCATCGTTATCCAAGCTTGGATTGAATAGGTAATAAATATACCCGGTGTACGTCATGAATACACCATTACTTTGCAAGCGCCTTAGGTTGAACTTCCGGTAATGTACACATACAATTAGCCATAAATGAAGTCTACAAAATATATTAATTGCGGGTCACAAGGACTCACTTTTCGCGTTTCTATGTAAATGGGTTATACCAAAAAAGAATAATGTCTCGTTCAAACAATCATCCCGGTGAAAACGTTTGCACTTGGGTGGAAACTTCGGATTGGAAAAGGTTTTCACTCGGGTGAAAACTAAACTGAAAAAAATATATACCAAACTAAAATTGATAGCATGTCGTATATGGGCCACCGTAAGGATGTACATTGACTTAAATACATAAAATTAGTATTCCTAAAAAAAAATATATATTTAACAAAGATGTGACGGTATAACTTTACAAGACGTACAAAAGCTGTACATGAGAAATCCAGAAAATCAAACATTTTCCACTGACCCCGACTAGGATCGAACCCACAATCTTACCTTCTGCTGTACTGTCCACCGTCCATGCCTTTATCCACTGCACCACCGATTTGCTGGCCGAACCTCTGTTCAGAATTTCTAGCCTTTACTATTCCTTTAGTTTCATATATAGGTCAACCGGACTCTGAGGTATGCCGGACTCTGAGGACTTCCATAGCTGTGGAAGCGCCCATAGTCCGCCAGATGCCATGGTCCGGGCCCTATATATATGAGAAGGGACATTCCTGTCTAGATTTCAGTGACCCGGACACCAACGATATCAGGACCATGGTTTCTGCTGATAGGGGGACAATTGTTTCCGAGGGAGGACTTTTGTATCTGGATCTGGGTGCCCTTCGGGCACCCAGATCCAGATACCATGGTCCCCGGACCCTCATATCTGGCGGACCACCATTGCTTCCACACCGGTATGCTAAAATTGTAGAACAACTTTTGCCAAAACTACTTCATCGAAAAATATGCGGCAGCAACCACTGGAACAGATGAACAGTTTAAACAGAAATAGGCAGTTTTTTATTCTTTTTGTTTATTGTTTTCGAAAATTATCATACACAGTAACACACTCCAGGATTTTTAAATAGTACCAGTAAATAGCTAGTTAATTACCTAATCAAGCCAGGGAACGCAGGTATGTTTATGATATACATCATGGCTATTACATGTGAGTGAAATGTATATAGAGCACAATATGAATATATGATATAGCACAATAAAATAAAATATAAAGAAAACATTGGACAGAGCCTAGCAGACGAAAACAATTTCTCTCTTGCATCAATATCCGAACAACTGCTATTATTTCAATTGTTTGAAGTCCGACCTGCTTCCTCTATACGCGTTGCAAGCAAATTTAATTGCGAGTTTTCATGGACGGCTTCGGGTTTCAGACGTACGTGAAATTCCTCGCTTTTCTTTGTGATAATTTGTGTACGATTATAAGGATTCTAGACTTTGAGATTGGACCGCGTAATAGTGCCGTTTGTAAAAACTTGAGCCAGAGCTTTTTCCTGATATCTATTTGAGATGATTGATAAGTAAATATTGGATGGATTCGGTCGTGTAATATTTAAACCCTACCCGGGCTGGGGAGAGAGCATTATTCCCCCCTACCAAACTTTCCACCCTATATCCTGAACGACAAACACTTGAGAACTTATCACTTGCGTTTGTCATATTCGGATCATTTTAAGGCCGTTTGCATAATCGCCGACCAGAGGATCATGGGTATATTCAAGATGGCGACCATCGGGGGTACAAGAAAAGTAATGTTTTTGTCATTTTTCTTCAAAATTCTTGCTTTTCTGCGAAGAAAAGTGTGCAGGAGATATTTATTTACTAATTTATCATGCAGGTTTTGCAGAGAAAACAAAAAACCGTAAATTCTGCCCGAAAATCGAAAAAATCGTTCAAAAAATGCCTCACAGTGACGTCATCATGGCGGTCATCTTCGTTGTTTTTTACATTTTCTTTTATAGCTCGACTCAAGGATATAGTGCGGTAGGTTTCAGCCCGCGTAGCTCAAGGGGTAAGAAAAATATGAATATGTATTCGACTATTATAATAATTGTCTTTTGCCATAAATCAATTTCAATAGAGAATAATATAGGAATATAGATCACAAGATTTAGTAGAACACATATCATTTTCATATTAGGAAAAATCAGCACAACCTCCCCTGTATACGAGATGACAACAATGCAATTGGGATTATAGCGGAATGGAAGCGAATATGTAGATCCTCTTCTCGAGGGCGTTAGGCGCATTTGTTGAAAGAATATTTCTGTTCGCGTGTTAGAACTATATTCTATAATACTTACACCTGTTACACACTGATAACCGTCCAATTATTAGAAGATTTAGAACGGTTAAGAACTTTGTGACGTATGAAATCTACACCCGTCATCTGGACACGCACAGGTGTTCACTCGGGAGAATCCATTTCACAGGGCGGGTGATAAGTAGCAGGACAAATTCTCGTTTGCCTATACAATCCAATAAACAAATAGAATGGATACTCTGCAAGTAGGAACTTTAGTTTGTTTTCAAGGCAGAAAATGTATAATCGCAGATATTTACAAACGAATTGGGACATACGAGTGTTACACAATAAGAAACAGATCAACAGGGGAAACAAGACGTGCTTACGGATACCAATTATCTAGAGAAGCGGATATCGATGAGTTCATGAGAGACTTAGATGATGAATCTATTCTTGCTGTTTTAAATGCAGACAACACGAGTGTGATCAGCTGAACAAAGGTAGATTTTCCTCCGCAGAAGATGAGATTTTAAGAGATCTGGCTTACAAAAGAAATGAACCAGGGACCGACAGGCAAACGAAATTGGGAATACGGATATTTAAAGGTATTAAATTCGTTTTGTATTATTATTAAAGACGTAAATTTTTGTCTCAAGTTTAATTGTTGGTTCCATGGTGAAATTGATTAAGAATGACACACAAATAGGTGTGTATGCATGTATGTTTCACACAAGTCTCCGGTGGCAGAAAGACTGCGCCCGCTTTTGAGAAACCACATAAACTCGTCCATTGATATTGGCACGCTGCCAACGGAGGCGGAAGGCACATTTCAAGAAAGGGAAGAAAGCTTGAGGTCGTTTATCATATTTCTCCAATCTTTCATGGTAATCTTTGTTGATAATCAATTGAGTAGTCCAATAGAATAGAAATAATGTTTTCATAGGCATGCTAAATCATTATTTTACGCACGGTTAGTGTGGGAAAGTTTATAAATTTTAGGGCGCAGGCTTCGCCCTTGCCCTAAAATATAAACTTTCCCAAACTAACCGTGCGTAAAATAACGATTTAGCACGTCTATGAAAACATTATTTCTTAAATTTTACACGGGAACTATCGCCTGTTACATCTGCCTTGCTTATCCAAGTTAATTCGTGGATTCTAATATGCGGTATACTGGTACAAAATGATTATTTGTCTCATGTGTCATTCTCTAGCGCGACATCTGTAGCGCGTTGTGGGTTCGCTTTACGGGAGTGTCCATCAACTTGTCACCAGATACCAGCTCTAGGCTTTTTTATATTTTCTCTTTGAATCTCCGATCTGAAAACTTGCTGAGACTATTACATGTGCGGTAACAATTATAAGTTATTCGGCAACATTTTCGAGATCTCGAAAGTTGAAGGTTTATGGGACTCTAGACGCACTTGATCCTGTATCGATGTTCAAGCATTTAGAAAAATTGACATATCCGCAGTTTCCTTTTTTCTCTTATACGGTCTTATGGACAACGTAACTTTACAGCCTCTTTACAGAGGGTCTCTCCCATATTCCTACGAAGTAGGCTACAGATCGCAAATTGTCCGGTAATGAGTGAGTGAGTCAGTCCATCTGAATCCTTTCGTCGGCAAAATAAGGAGAACCGTTGACATTAGAACCTTGATTTTTGGCATGAACGTGCATTAGGGCATTGTTACCAGCAAGTTCTGATCTGAAATAATTCTGATTAAAATTAGATTTATAATTAACACTTCAGTATATTGTAATAGATACATACCATCCATGTGGCCTTTAACAGTATCATGTTCCTTTTATGACCATGAAGCCTTATCAGTGGATTTAAAAGTCATTAAGGCTTGTCCTTGGAACAAACACAGAGAGAGGCTCTATCGAGCCTTGTGGTTTTTAACAGTGATTTATATCCAAGCCCACTGAGATAAGGCTGGTTTCTACTCTGCTGTTTGTCACATCAAATTACAGTGGTCGGTGTCCTGTCAACTATCCTGGAACATTTCCTAGCTTAGACATTAAACTGCCCGCTAAACTTGCCATCAAATGTGATCAGGCTGGGAGTACAAGAATGTGCGGTGTATTTTCTGTGGACTGTGTAGGCTGTACAGTCTGAATGAAGACAGCCTAGCAGAATTAGTTAAAGCTAGGTGGTTTAACGTTTATCAATGAAGAAAATCACCGATCAACCGCCTGTACAAGGGCACTGAAAACCATTAAAGAGATGTAAATGTATTTTCACACGTAAAGCTTGAAATCTACTGAACCTATATTATTCAATCTGTTTCCTTTAATTAGAAAATTGTAAAATTAAATCGGCGAGTGTTATTTATTTTGGAATGAAGGCGCATTAGGAGACTGTTACCAACAAGTTCTGAGCTGACCTACTTTTGATGAAAATTTCTGGTGATTTTTGATGAAAATCACTGGCGATTCTGACTTGGGCAGTGCCCATCTTAATATATGCAGGATTTCAACTGGGTGTGGGGATTTCCAAGAGTTCAGTTCGCGTTCGAGTCCTAATGCCTACTGTACTTCGTAGGTCCTGTGACGTTAGTCACACTGCCATGTGCAGTTGTATGTGAACTGTTCCGATCGCCTGAATAATGTTCCATACGATGTTCTACGCGCACATGGCTTCTTAGACGGGTACGGGATATTTAAACTTGTAACGCGAAACAAAAGTCCATTATAATTGATTATATTCATGTCAATGAGTAGAAAAATTTCCTACGAAGTAGGCTACAGCTCGCAAATTGTGCGGTAATGAGTGAGTCAGTAGTCAGTCAGTCAGTCCATCCGAATTCTTTCGTCGGCAAAATAAGGAGAACCGTTGACATTAGAACCTTGATTTTTGGCATGAACGTGCATTAGGGCATTGTTACCTGCAAGTTCTGAGCTGACCGAATTCTGATGAAAATTGTAATTATTATTATTATTATAATTGATTGGCAATTATTTTTTTAATTATTTATTGATGGCTCAGCGAGTGCACCGTCATGCCCATCGGGAAACCTTGGCTGTATGTTTCACTGTCACTTTTGAAGGTTCCCTGATACGGCATATCACGACACACCGGTTCTGGTAAAATCAGCGAAGTTAAACGACTTTGAGCCCGGTCAAGACTTTGTGTAAACGGGGCCCATTTAACCAATGAATAAATGAGTGAATTCAGTCTAATAGACGAAGGTCCCAATCTGAAAGCGCAAGCTGATGCAATAAGCATAGTAATGAAAACGTACATTTACCTTCTGTCATAGGTCTGTTAAATTTACCACTGTGCTATCCGACATCCGAAGTAGGGTGAGCATTAGGACTCCGACGCGCACCGAACTCCTGGTCATAGCTAATCTAAGTGTGAACGTTTTGGTGGGCTATATTATCATGTATGAAATAGGAAATGCTAATTTTCCATCATTTGTTAGTGCATTTATCTACACTGCTATTACCAACTTGCCATCCTCAATACACACAATTCAGTATATTGTTATAGATATATGTAAAATGTGGCCTTTAACGTGTATCCTATTTCACATCCAAACATTTCATCACAGACCACATCAGGCTTCAAATTGAAGTCAAATTGCCCACTGGTGGCGAAATATCTTACATCAACCAATTAAGTCAGCCGGGTGCAATAACCCAGCAGAACAAAGAAAGATGTGGTATCATCCTTCAGATTAGTCTGTGTGAGCAACAATGATAAAAGTTTACTGAGGGTGAAACAAAGCCATCCTGCAAGCCACCCAAGGAATTTATCAGCTTGTGTTGGGACATTTTGTTGGTATCATGTAAGCTGTTTAGTAGTTTACTCATTCAAATCTCCATACCATATTTTCTGTTATTCAACAGACAAATTTCTTTACTGGTTTTAATTGTTTAAGTTTTACTGGGTTTCAACTGCTACAGATAGAAACACAGTACTGATGCTGTAGAAATGGGTCTCAAAACTAACAGCTGGTGAACTATTCCTACGAAGTAGGCTACAGATCGCAAATTGTCCGGTAATGAGTGAGTGAGTTAGTCAGTCAGTCCATCCGAATCCTTTCGTCGGCAAAATAAGGAGAACCGTTGACATTAGAACCTTGAATTTTGGCATGAACGTGCATTAGGGCATTGTTACCAGCAAGTTCTGATCTGAAATAATTCTGATTAAAATTAGATTTATAATTAACACTTCAGTATATTGTTATAGATACATACCATCCATGTGGCCTTTAACAGTATCATGTTCCTTTTATGACCATGCAGCCAGGGGACCTCCTTATCAGTGGATTTAAAAGTCATTAAGGCTTGTCCTTGGAACAAACACAGAGAGAGGCTCTATCCGAGCCTTGTGGTTTTTAACAGTGATTTATATCCAAGCCCACTGAGATAAGGCTGGTTTCTACTCGTGCTGCTTGTCACATCAAATTACAGTGGTCGGTGTCCTGTATAGCAGATACTATAGTATATTATTGCATGCCTGTCAACTACCCTGGAACATTTCCTAGCTTAGACATTAAACAGCCCGCTAAACTTGCCATCAAATGTGATAAGGCTGGGAGTACAAGAATGTGCGTGTATTTTCTGTGGACTGTGCATGTAGGCTGTACAGTCTGAATGAAGACAGCCTAGCAGAATTAGTTAAAGCTAGGTGGTTTAACGTTTATCAATGAAGAAAATCACCGATCAACCGCCATAGAATATAATGTGAAACAAGAAAACCGGAATAGTACATTCATCAGATTGCCGATGCCCAAAATGTGTTGTCTCATATATCTAGATAACAACGTGATGTAGAGACGCTATTTATTCGTCTTTGTACCGGTTATGCTCAGGAGAATGACATAGAATCATTATTATCTTGTGCATAGAAGGTGTTGGTCTTGAGTTGAATTACCGTAAACTACATAAATGCTACCTTTCTACTATAGTACTATATATAAAAATTTGTTGTATTGTTGGGAAAATAATGTGATTCAAAAAGTTGTTTTGATCCTGTACAAGGGCACTGAAAACCATTAAAGAGATGTAAATGTATTTTCACACGTAAAGCTTGAAATCTACTGAACCTATATTATTCAATCTGTTTCCTTTAATTAAAAAATTGTAAAATTAAATCGGCGAGTGTTATTTATTTTGGAATGAAGGCGCATTAGGAGACTGTTACCAACAAGTTCTGAGCTGACCTACTTTTGATGAAAATTTCTGGTGATTTTTGATGAAAATCACTGGCGATTCTGACTTGGGCGGTGCCCATCTTAATATAGGCAGGATTTCAACTGGGGGTGGGGATTTCCAAGAGTTCAGTTCGCGTTCGAGTCCTAATGCCTATTGTACTTCGTAGGTCCTGTGACGTTAGTCACACTGCCATGTTTGGTAGTGTGGATTTAATTATTCCATGTTGAGTACAATTTGTTCACATGAATGGTGGAATGTCTGGACTCTCAAATGAAAGTGTGTTATATATGTACATATCTCAAGCATGTCAAGTTTGAGGAACGAGCATGGTTGCAATTAAGATATAATCAAAGAAATTTCGTGACAATTATTGAATCTAAGTAGGCCCCTACATAACAAAATTAGCTTAATAAATGAAGGCCTTTCTGGCGCGAATTGTTTTCTTTTGAGAGAGAATGGCATTTTCTGAGTTACATGTACCTGTAAAAAGATAGGTTGTTCAAGGAGGCTTTGTTTTTGCTGTTGCGTGCATCAAGTGTATGGAAACATGATATATGCACCCAGATCCCTGATCTACAGCTGTATAAAATTCAACATCTTGCATTGACGGCATGTTTAAAGGGTCTTAATTTATTTTCTTTGGGTAGAATAGTTCAATCATATCAAACCCTACTTCGTAGGTCCTGTGACGTTAGTCACACTGCTCACGTATGGAATAATGCAATATTTAATTAATTTTTCCGTTAATCGCTTTGCTGTTAACACGAACATTTTACTTCAGCATAAAGCCGCGCGTATACATGTTTTGATTTGTTATGCCCATAGATCTCACCGTGTGCTGATTGCGAATCCATCTAAAACGACACAATATATATTAAACATCTAGACATTTAAATTCATAGATTTGTCTTTCATTTTTAGATGGAAACCTTCGAAAATACATGTCTATTCCCGTGAAAGTATGCGATGATTGTGAATATCAAATAGATATGCGAGAGTTCCGTACCTCTTTCTTTCAGCTGAGAGAAAATGATATTTGTATCTGTTGAACCTGACTGAATGAGTCAACTTTTCAATGAAGTGCGAGTTGTGGTTCGATACATTGCAGCAGTCAAACATTTGCCATATATTATTGACACATCTTGTGCCACTGATAACCTGTTGCCTGATTCAGAGCGACTGTGGTTCATACTGGCACCAACAATCAGCACATCTGCATCTTTGGTAATTATTGTGTTGATTCAAAGGATTATGTGAGCGAAGACGTGACAAATGAGGTTGATACTTCCGAGACGTGTTCTATGGCGCCGGACATGTTTCACCCCCGAGGCACCCATTCGCGAACGATTGTGAACTAGCCTCGCCGGTCATTCCTATATGATATGATTATATTTGGGATTATAGATATCACAATAACAGTACTATGATAGACATGTCTCGTCCGTGTGCGTACCCATGCGAAGATATTTCTTTCTCTTTAGGTTCACCAATAAAATAAATTCAAGTCACAGTATTCCTAGCGATAAGATTTCGACAATATCAGTTTTTGCTGAATCAAATCGCAATAAATAAACTTCCCAAAAACAAGTTATATATTATTTTTCTGTAATACGTTAATTCAGGAAATTAGTTATTTAGCGACAATTTTGTTTTCTGTTCATTACAGCTGAATTATTAGAGCATAAATGAAGCGGGTTAAACATTTCACCTTCGCGTATCCTTGCTAATAGATGTTAAAAATATCTGAACCATGAGATGTAATACAACCAAAATATTTGTTATGGAAATTATTCCACGACAGGTCGAAGTTCAATAATTCGGAAAAATTCCGAAAAACGCGATCTCTTTAACTAAACGGGTGAATTACTTTAAAACAGGGTCAAATTTAGAACAAATGAGGCATTTTATTTTGTTCTGCATAATGTACACGCAGCATTATCTCCAAATATCATTATATTTCCCTCAGTAGCACAGGTGTTATAACAAGATCAATCTGAAAGTTTTAAACTTTGGAAACCTTTTAAGGGTCCTAGAACCTTTAACAGGAACGAGCTTTAATTGAATGCCAAACACTGAAATAAATAATGCATCGCTCATATTCATTGAATACATCCATAGATCAAAGAACCTAACACAATGCAAACTTCGATCCTCACCGCCAGTACACAGGCTGTATCAACGCAAGTATAGGTACCGGTACATCAACAGAAACCGTGGTACTGTGCTAATCTGAGCAACAATAGCGGCTTGCGTGAAATTGAAATCCCACGAATGCAGTTATTGAAACAGTTATCTGCTAAGCTGAAACGCGGCAGTATGCTGCGTGACAAATTACCACTGTTTTCCCTTTGTTATATTTCAGTGAAGCCATTGATTGCAGAGCATATTGTACCTGATCTGAACCAAGATCCCAGAAGTATTCCACTGTTTGGAAAGGAAGGAAGGGAGATTTGGAAAGGAAAAATGGACGCAAGAGAAACGTTTCCCCAAGCCCTGTTTGACTGCGACGGGCGATTTGTATAGATAGCAAGTGGTATCCTAGATAAAATGCAGTGTCGTGTGTCGGGTGCTCGTGGTGACCTATTTAAATTTATCCAAAATGATTCACGCGGAGTATGAAGGTGTATTTGTAACGTGTTTAGCAGAATACATGCATAAAAACGTAAAGTTTCCTTAATATATTGCTAGTGTGAGCATATGATGGGAAGCAAATGGATACTGATTCCATTTGCTGTAGGTTGAGCTCCATTGGTTATTGTGTGCGGTTTCGAATAGCTCCTCACTAATAACTCACTGTGAGTGAGTGAGTGCATAGGGTTTAACGTCGCTTTCAACATTTTTTCAGCTATATCACGACGGGGAAGGGAAGGGAGGGGAGGGGTCGGAGCGGAGGTACCTACTTGTAACAGAGCAGATCTAATGCTGCCATTTTATAGTGCTGTCCCACAGAAATATCATGCCGTAGGCAGACATGACACCCCACGCAGTCACATTATAGTGACACCGAGCGAACCAGTCCTTGTTCTATCCTATTAATGCTGAGCGTAAGCGAGGACGCAAGAAGTTCTATTTTTCAAGTCTTTGGTATGACCCGGCCTGGGATCGAACCCAGTATCCCAAGCCGGGCTATGAAAATGATTTCGAATGGGAGAGGGGTAACACGACAAGGTTTGGTATGTCTGCATGCTGTATTGTAGCTCTCATGTGACGGCCTCGTGTTGATGAAACTGTTTGTTTCAGCGAAAATTTGTTAGATTCTTAAATTATCTCTAGTTTGAAATCATAAGTTGCTACGTACCATATACGCTGTATATTATCTGGACGTCTATAAATGCGTCAGGTCAGTAACTCTATTTCGGTGAGTTATATTGAACAGCTAATATGGGTACATGCATATGGATAGCGTGGAACGGATGGCTATGATTCCCGTACAATTAATGCCATTGTGTGTGCATCACTTTACCACGCTATGTATTAAACATTGCATATATCTATAGTTAAGCATTGTACATGTATATGGTATAAACAGACGATTATTACAAAATCCTCAAGCTGGATTCAACGCGAGGTATGCTCCAAGCGTTACTGTTCAGTATCATTGTGTTTCAAAGGCGTCTTGTTGTAAAGCTGCCCATGACGTTTCTGGACGGCCTCAAATTCCAAGGATGATCACGTGATGTGAACATGGTGAAACTGAACTAATTTGGTCATATGCAGATAGCCTCGTTTTTAGCGTGACAGACAGTGGCGCCACTCCCACTGAAATTACATGTATGCATGTACTTTGATAAAAGTGTCCTACTTCCAGTATTCAAGCCACAGCAATACCACAGTAGTGTAGTTTTACGTATTACACAACTGGGAAAAGATAACACTGTATTTCACCTTCAACTCTTTCGGTCATTATTTCGCCATCTTCAGTAAAGTAAACTTTGTGCATATATTTTTAGGAATAATGCATATGTAAAAGCGTGGAAATTCTGTTTGTTTCAACATCGTTTCGTTTAAACTTCTGGATACTTCTGGAAGGAAGGCGAGGCGAAGTACCCATAGGGTTATCCTCGTGCGAATGGAACCAGAAACCCAATTATTTCACATACACTCGACGCCATCAGAAATCAAACCGTGTTGATATTGGTGAGAGTCCGATATATTACTACGCGAGTATACGCGCTCCCGACTATCGGTTATTTAGTTATTTCAAGTATGTAATGTCCATTGTCATCTAGCTCTTTTTCCTTCATACGATTCGATGTGCCTGTGATTTGAATACATTTATGAATATGATTAAAAACGTCATTGTTCTGGCGTCCGTGCTATTATTTTTAATTTTTGAATGTGCTTATATTATAGGTCATATACCAATATCCTACGAGACACGCGAATCCTGCTCCCGAGGACTCCACGCGTTGGTGGTGGTTAGAAATACTCTAAATTCATGTGTTTAGATATATTCTACATTGTTCAGAGCTTGTCAAATAATAATTGGTCACATAATGAGCCGATTACCAATAATACTTCAATATTTTAAGTTTTTGAAGTGGTTTGGCCCATTTGTTTTTGTGATGGCCATGATTGCTGACCTATGGCAACTTTAAATACTCTTAATTCGATTTAAAGTATCACAATTCTTTGTACAATGCAAGATGATATTGTAGTTTAATGATTGACCATTTCCGATATTCGCCACATCCCAGATGTCATGTTAAAACTCCGCCAGACTGCACTTTTTAAGAGATTCTCGGCGTGCAAATCTTACCCGATTGGCAGCGCTATTGAACCTCGTGTTCATAGTCCTCGGATAATAATTTTTATCCGAAAAAGATTGTTGGTGTTTGGGTAACATTGACATCATTACTCTGATACTAGGCTAAACCCTAACAAGAATGCAGGGGGGGGGGGGGGGCATTATGGCACCTCTATCAAACGTTCTATCCTATCTCCGGAACGACAAAAACTTGAGAGATGACACTCCGTGACTTTGTATCTCATCATATTGGGCTACAAAATACCTTTTCACTCCTGGCCTACAGACTATGATACGATCCCTTCATATCATGCCGGTTGCATTCAAGTATGCCATTCGGATTCTCTCTTGGCTTTGTTTCCTTGGTAAAGCTAATCGTAACAGGTGTTTGATACGCTTTCAACGTCTTCGGAGTGAAGTCAGGAAAGTAGAGATCGAGTAAGGTACGACTAGTACCTAGGGATTAGTTGTGATACAATCATCTCCGTTCACTGGTTACTCGGCATGACTCATGATATCCAATCAGGCTCAATCTAGGGATTGTTTCGAACTTGTACGACTTTTGAAGCACTAATCAGACAAATTTAATTCGATTTCAATATCCCTTGATATGACCGCATCTGTCGAACTGGCTACTAATGCGGAACAATATTATTCAACAATGAGTTATTCAACAATATTATTCAACAATGAATTATTCAACAATGATCTCTCAAAGAAAAAAATCAATTGAGAGCAGCTACAGTATCTCTGATCTTCGCCACTCTACCTGGATCTATATATCTCAATCTCTGCTTCGCTGATATATAATGGTAGCAGTATTTCGTACGTTGTATTGGTGGTTGATCAATACACCGAACGTATTGGTGGTTGATCAATACACCGGATAGCTCACTATGCAATCCGGCGTGAACGTGTTACACGTTTCCTGGTCAGAGCTAATTCGATGTTTAAATGTTAACTGATCAGAAAGGGTTACAGGAGGGTTTCCTCAACTAATAATCAGAGACGGTAATATTTCTATTAGATTGATTCCTGTGAGATTGGATTGAACAGTGAGGTGACTCCTAAAATGAGCAAATTATTCTCTGCCCAATGGAATGCACTAGGAATTTGTCCTTGAAAGATTGGTTGGTTGGTTGTTTGAAGTTTAACGTCGCACCTAACCTTATTGGTTACACGGCGACAAAATTAATTTTGAAAATTAGGTTGTACAGACACTGATCACAATGGATCCTCAGAGAGCCCAATCTGTTTGGTATTTTAATCTACCTCCTGTGGCAGACAAACATGGTATGGTACATGCTGCCCTAAGCTGGAGGGCGTCCTTGAAAGATCTACTGTCGGAGTCAATATTCACAAACGTAAAACGCGTCTGTATGGTACTGGCATCCAAATTTGTTTCGAGTGGGAAATCGGCTGATCAATTTCCCATGTACCTTCATAATTTATGTTTTACACAGAGGAACCCTGTGCAAGGGTCAGACAATGTAACACGACAGAGAAACAGGTCAAAAGTGTATATTAAGAAAGCTTCGACTAAGTCCTAGAGACAGCTTCTCACTTCAGCTGTATATATGTATCAATCAAGAGAATATATAAGTTAATTCATGTTCATCACGAACGACTATATTATGGATACTGCAGTTCATACACAGCTACACTACTTAATTAAAATGTATAATATGTATAAACAAATTTAGTAAATATTCATTTGGTCGATAATACAATGCAAGTCTTTGTTCAAGGAGAGGCATATGTGTTCTGTCTTGACTGCGTTTGGACCGTATCGTTTGGTTTGGGATGGATTAAATTTATTCTATGCAATGTTAAATGCCGTGAAACCCACTTTCTCTATAGAACGCAACGGATTAGGTCAGGAAGCAGATGCTCTACGTCTCGGCCAACATAAATGACGCAATTAATCGAGTTGATAATTTGCACTGCGATATCCTGTCATTCCCAATGATAATCGAAGATGGGATGATACATGAGAATTTTCGATAATTTCTTCGAACAATGCCATGGAGACCGAGAGATTGGAAACGTTCATAATGACACCCTTTATTTAATATAGCTAACAATTTTTATAGGCGATCCCCCATTTTATTGCGTAATCTTCACCAGCAGTAATCCATCTTCAAGTACATGTTAATATCGTAGCAACTGCAAACTCCAATCATTTCTGTAATGAGCAATTCAATAGTACTGAATATGGCAACAATGGTTTCTCTTCGAGACAGGTATCCACATCCACCATCTTAGAGACAAACAATCGCCAAGCGGTATTCACATGCATACCAGTAATTGTCCAAAACCTAGACAGGTCAATGTGTGTCTACAATGGATATAGTGTACCGTATTTGACTGAAGGTAACGAAGCAATTTTATCGCAAATAACGAACATGTTGGTACATTCCGTTTGTTAAACACAAGAGTATACACATTTTCAGGAAGGCGTATTCAAAGGATGTCGATATAATAAATCTTTGGCTTGCAAACAATTCGCTAGTAAACCCCCGTAAATAACATTCTTATATGTATTTATTTACTAATATAAATGTTAAATGATTTCATGAAACCAAACACACTTCACTGAAACCAGATCAATAATTCCCGTATATTATGTTAATCACGATAGGTTTATAGTGATCATTTAGACTGAATGAAAACACGGCGTCAACTGGTCCCAATTTCACTGAAACAAGGCCGAACGGGCTGCCCGATATTACTAATTGATATTGCAAGCGCACGTTTATTACGCCGAGGAATTACGTGAAATTTTCGGACGATATTTTGCACTCGCTCATCGATTTTCATCATCCAATCCTAGTGCTAGCCTGTTCCATAGTCCGATTCATTCGGGGGTACGAACATTGCCTGACAGTCGGAATCGGTGAATCATTTCTTGTTTACCTTACGTGGAAATAGACTCAGGTTACGAAACGTAACACCAAACATCTTGAACGATACGCTCATATTTTGCTATCATCGAGCGACATTTATTGTCATATTTGATTAACTTGGTGCTTGGTGGTTTGCCCTGTTTTACAAGTTTCTGATGCAATATCTTGTGACGATTTGTGAAGATTTGAAAAATCGTCACATTTTACAAAGGATCTTTGCCTAAGCCTAGAATTCCTCTTTGAGGTCTTGCCATCCGGTCCTACAATTGACCAAATGTTATCACCAGCGCTTTCAGGCTGCTCGACTTCCTGTATGTTCATTGTGACAGAGCTCTCAACAACGGCGGACTTTTCCGTAACAGGAGATCTTTTCGATTGAATTCCACTCGCATATTGTGAAGCAGTCCGGTATTTTTTGTCAGTCAGACCGTCTGTGTTTTCACGAGTTTTACATTGCCATTTTTCTTGACTGATCACAACAGGCATTTATCCTTAATAAATGGACAATGCCAAAACGTGTGATTTTCATCTCCGCAGGTGTAACAGGCTTTAACCTTTATACCAAATTCTGCAAACATAACTGTAGAGGGAAGAGTGGCTTTGATGCCAGACATCCACACCTTCCTACTCCCAGTCTTGAAATCTTTGTCAAAAGTATAGTACCCGTGAGAAATGCCATGAACGTTACCATATTTCTCAAAAATATGTCTGATGACAGTGTGAGGCATCTCCACAGGGCATTTTATTTTGACAAGCATTTCGTGGTTGCAATCTCCTCAAAGCAACCACACTGATCTTGAAAATCCAAGATACCGTTTCAGGGAAGAACATCTTTGGCCTGTTTATTTCGAAGTGTCACAATTAATGCAGAGATCCTTTGTCACCTGCGCTAATCATTCAAGAACTTTCGACCCTGAACCGCCAGACTCTCTTAAAGCACGCCAAATATCAATCGGCTTAGCGGGATTCAACCCCAAATGTTTAAGACTCAGTGGTCTCTCCAACAGTTTGTTCGCCATAGCACTAAAAATAATTATAGACTCCGACCTAGGGAGCCGCACAACAACAAAACTCCCACCCAGGAAGCCCCAGAAAAGATTAATTAGAACAATCAAACAAAAACATAATAACAGTTGTAAACAGTTTTACAAATAGCCCGAGCTATACATGTATATTAAAACAATGCCTTCGAAGATCCAAAAGACCCGTATGACAATGCTATTTTCAATACAACGCAATCTACCTACACAAGGAAAATAGTGATCTAGGTCAACCCATACAAAACAAAAACCGCCGCGAACAGGGCAAATCTGACGAATCAACTCAAAATTTCACCATGCACAGATGCCAAAAACGTTCACGAAAAATACCACACAAGAGGTCTGCAAAAATACCAGCTCTAAACCCCAGAAATACTTGCAAGTGCAAATGACTCAATCTGACTACATTAAAAACGTCATTGTTCTGGCGTCCGTCGTATTTTTTAAAAATTTTTGATGTGCTTTATATTATAGGTCATGTACCAATATCCTACGAGACACGCGAATCCTGCTCCCGAGGGCCCCACGCGTTGGTGGTGGTTAGAAATGCTCCCAATTCATGTGTTTAGATATATTCTACATTGTTCAGAGCTTGTCAAATAATAATTGATTGCATAATGAGCCGATTATCCTTAATACTTAAATATTCTAAGTTTTTGGGGTGGTTTGTCCCATTTGTTTTTGTGATGGCCATGATTGCTGACCTATGGCAACTTTAAATACCCTTAACTCGATTTGAAGTATGATAATTTTTTTGTCCAATGCAAGATGATATTGTAGTTTAACGATTGACCACTTTCGATATTCGTCTCATCCCAGAGAATGTCATGTTAAAACTCCGTCAGACTGCACTTTCCTACGAGATTCTCAGCGTGCAACTCTTACCCGTATGGCAGCGCCATTGAACCTCGTGTTCATAGTCCTCGGATATTTATTTTTATCCGAAAAAAGATTTTTGGCGTTTGGGTAACATTGACATCATTGATAGTAGGCTTAACCCTAACCGGGCTGTGGGGAGGGGGGGGGGGGCACTATGGTTCCCCTATCAAACTTTCCATATCATCACCGCAACGACAAAAAATTGATAGATGACACTCCGTTACGTAGCTCATCATATTGGGTTCATTTCACGCCTATTTGTATGACCCCCGAACAGAGGATCATGAGCCAATTCAACATGGCGGTCATGTGAGATACCAAAAAAGTGACGTTTTCATCATTTTTCTGCAAAATTCCTGATATATTCCAAAAAATATTTTGTTTCATATCAGACTATTACTTGCTAATATATCATGCAGCTTTTGCAAGAATAACTTACATAGAAAAATCGGACAGAAAAATCTACCAAAATTGCCTTTTGAAAATGACGTGATGTCAGGACAGTGACAATGCCATCTTGATTTTTCTACATTTTCAGATATAACTGCGCCCAATGTGGCAAGTTTCAGCTCCCTAGTAGTTGAAGAAAAAATATTTGTGAGGTAGGGGAGATGCCCCCCCCCCCCCAAGGCCTTGACAGGTCCAGAAAGCCCAGGCCAGATAGGATTAAACCAGATATCATGATCGTGGGTGAAGGGTAAACATCATTATATGCATTATACGAAGTGGTATAGCTCATATGTCCAGACGTGACGAATTTTCTTCAGATGGAATAGGGAAAAATATAGTTGGATCGTATTTCGGAGCAAGACAATTATCCACAAAATCATACATCAAATACCTATAATAAAAGGCTACTTTATAATTTTGCGGGTGGTAACATTTCGAGTCATTTCACTAACACTAGACAACAAATTTCGATCTTGTAGACTGCAGACGATGGATTGATCATGAACAACGGTTATACGCCAACTAAGTGACACAGTTAACGAGTTTGTAGCGTATTTTTTTCATGAAACAAAAACAACAAACACTCGATCATATTGGTCACACAGAAATATATCACAAAGAGCTGGGAATAACGTTGCTTTTTCTGTAGTCGTACCAAATGCAATACATGTAATTTGTTGCATAAGTTGCCCATTTCGACGACGATTTTTGGTAGATTTTTTATGCGGGGTAGGTTACCATTTTACTTTATTTCTATAACTTCAAACCAGAGCACCTGTCCTTGGTCATAGTAAATGGGGATCTACTAAATGGCACGGATTTCGGTAAGTCGCCAAAGCCATTCAATTTAAATGTCATTGTGATAGTATTTTACATGGGATGGATATATCATGACTCAGGGGCGTCGGAAGCAAATTGAAAGTGGTACGGCCACTAGCACTTTAGGCGAGGGTCCAGGGTCCGCCTAGGCCCCGGAAGCTCCTGGGGTCTGAATCGCCGGAGACGCGTTCTGAGCGATTTCTGGCGAATAAAATCACTCTGCAATGAAGTGTATTTTTAGTTCTTTCCTAATCTTTTTACCTTGAAAAACGCAATCGATGGTGGTTTTCTGCGATGCTGAAATACAAAAAAAATATGTATAGTAAAGTACCGTAATCTAGACGCATTGTGTAGACGTAACCGATATAATTCTTATGGCCAATGAGATGTTGATAAATTCATTGCAGAAGTAACGCCATCTATATTAATGATTTAGCTAGCAGAAAAGCTATACTTTTGCAATAGTAAAGCTGGCGCTCGTAGTTTTTATGACGGCTAACAGAAAATTATTTCATGGACAAGGGATGCAAAAGGGCGAGGGAGGGTTGCATCTTGGATTATTTGAGAGAAATCGGTTTGTTGCATAAGTTTTAATGTGTGTATGTTTTAATGCGTTGGATTACTTGGAATTTTGTTTCATCGTCGCTATAAAGCTGAAATATTGCTGAACGCGACACTACATCTTAATTCTCTCTCTCCCTTTCCATGCACGATCGAAATTGTTTCAAGAGGGCTAACCGGTGTTCAGAGCCGCTAACGAATTCAATGGCGCTCTGGACCGATCAGAGTCTTATTCAACTTGGAAGATATCAAAACTGTTGCAGTTCTAGTTTATTATTTATTCTGTGTTTTCTTCTTTCTCTTTCTTTCTTTCTTTCTGTCTTTCGTTTTTTTTTTGTTTTTTTTTTGCGCAAAAGTGGTACGGCCATGGCCGTACCTGCCGTACCGCTTCCGACGCCCTTGCATGTATATAGAATAAATACATGTTTTGTTTAGTTTTGTGGTGTTTTGCGTCATTGTGTGAGAGAGACAGCTCGAAAATCCAAGATAACGACTACATACTATTAACCGTGAGGCCGTATCCAGTATCTGTTATTCGAGACATAATGTGTTTAGGAATGTCTTCGTGACCGTTGTAAAATTGAGAAATTGGCCTTTCATCTCGCTGAAACCCAAAACACACACTTGCAAACATGCAGGAAAAGGGGGTTACGAAAGCCCATTTTACTCCTGGTCAACAGACTATGATACGACCCCGTCATATCATGCCGGTTGCATTCATGCATGCCATTCGGATTCTCTCTTGGCTTTGTTTCCTTGTCACAGCTAATCGTAGCAGGTGTTTGACACGCTTTCAACGTCTTCGAAGTGAAGTCAGGGAAGTAGAGATCGAGTAAGGTACGACTAGTACCTGGGGATTAGTTGTGATACAATCATCTCCGTTCACTGGTAACTCGACATGACCCTTGAGTGATATGCAATAAGGCTCAATCTAGGGATTGTTTTGAAGTTGTTCGACTTTTGAAGCACTAATCAGACAAATTTAATTGAAGACAGCTACAGTATCTCTGATCTTCGCCACTCAACCTGGATCCATATATCCCATTCTCTGCTCCGCTGATATATAATGGTAGCAGCACTTCGAACGTTGTGTTGGTGGTTGATCAATACACCGGATAGCTCACTAGGCGACCCAGCGTGAACGTGTTACACGTTTCCTGGTCAGAGCTAATTCGATGTTTAAATGTTAATTGATCAGAAAGGGTTACAGGAGGGTTTCCTCAACTAATAATCAGAGACGGTAATATCTCTATTAGATTGATTCCTGTGAGATGAACAGTGAATAGACTCCTAAAATGTGCAAATTATTCTCTGCCCAATGGAATGCACTAGGAATTTGTCCTTGAAAGATCTAGTGTCGGAGTCAATATTCACAAACTTAAAACGCGATTTTAAGTTTAGGACCATTCTCTATGGTACTGGCATCCAAATTTGTTTCGAGTGGGAAATCGGCTGATCAATTTCTCATGTACCTTCATAATTTATGTTTTACACAGAGGAACCTTGTCCAAGGGTCAGACAATGTAACACGACAGGGAAACACGTCAAAAGTGTATATTAAGAAAGCTTCGACTAAGTCCTAGAGACAACTTCTCACTTCAGCTTTATATATGTATCAATCAAGAGAATATATAAGTTAATTCATGTTCATCACGAACGACTATATTATGGATACTGCAGTTCATACACAGCTACACTACCTAATTAAAATGTATGATATGTGTAAACAAATTTAGTAAATATTCATTTGGTCGATAATACAATGCAAGGCTTTGTTCAAGGAGAGGCATATGTGTTCTGTCTTGGCTGCGTTTGGACCGTATCGTTTAGTTTGGGATGGATTAAATTTATTCTATGCAATGTTAAATGCCGTGAAACCCACTTTCTCTATAGATCGCAACGGATTAGGTCAGGAAGCAAATGCTCTCCGTCGGCCAACATAAATGACGCAATTAATCGAGTTGATAATTTGCACTGCGACATCCTTTCATTCCCAATGATAATCGAAGATGGGATGATACATGAGAATTTTCGACAATTTCTTCGAACAATGCCATGGAGACCGAGAGATTGGAAACGTTCATAATGACACCCTTCATTTAATATAGCTATCAATTTTTATAGGCGATCTCCTGTTGTATTGCGTAATCTTCACCAGCAGTAATCTATATTCAAGTACATGTATGTTAATATCGTGGCAACTGCACACTCCAATCATTTCTGTAATGAGCAATTCAACAATTCTGAATATGGCAACAATCGTTTCGCTTCGAAACATTATCCACATCCACCATTTTGGAGACAAACAATCGCCAAGCGGTATTCACATGCATACCAATAATTGTCCAAAACCTAGACAGGTCAATGTGTGTCTACAATGGATATAGTGTACCGTATTTGACTGAAGCTAACGAAGCAATTTTTTCGCAAATAACGAACATTTTGGTACGTTCCTTTTGTTAAACACAAGAATATACACATTTTCAGGAAGGCGTATTCAAAGGATGGCGATATAATAAATCTTTGGCTTGCAAACAATGCGCTAGTAAGCCCCCGTAAATAACATTCTTATATGTATTTATTTACTAATATAAATGTTAAATGATTTCATGAAACGAAACATACTTCACTGAAACCAGATCAATAATTCGCGTACATTATGTTTAATCACGATAGGTTTATAGTGATCATTTAGACTGTATGAAAACACGGCGTCAACCGGTCCCAATTTCACTGAAACAAGGCCGAACGGGCTGCCCGATATTACTAATTGATATTGCCAGCGCACGTTTATTACGCCGAGGAATTACGTGAATATTTTGGACTCGCTCATCGATTTTCATCATCCACCATCATCCAAGTCTAGTGCTAGCCTGTCCCATAGTCCGATTCATTCGGGGGTACAAACTTGCCTGACAGTCGGAATCGGTGTATCATTTCTTGTTTACGTTACGTGGAAATAGACACGAAACGAAACACGAAACATCTTGAACGATACGCTCATATTTTTCTATCGTCGAGCGACATTTATTGTCATATTTGATTAACCTGGCGCTTGGTCGTTTGCCCTGGTTTATAAGTTTTTGATGCAATATCTTGTGACGATTTGCACATTTTACAAAGGATCTAGCAAATGCTAACAGGCCAGGCATGCATACGCCATATGGAGGTGGCCTGGAATATTACTGTCCAGAAAGGGCTAATTTCGACGAACTGAATGCATTCTTTTATATTTCTGAACCCAGTAATATCTACTCTGCTTGTGAGTTCAGGTTCATCGAAAACATGGAACCTAAGCTAAACTCCATCTCCGAACTGTTGCATATCTTTGTCTTCATCGCCATAAATTACTTGTTCTCTCTTCAGCTCACATTTCGTTTTTGACCTCTGGTTTAAGAAATTCTTGCCCGGTCGCTCATCATCACAAGATTGGTCCATGTGCTCTGCGACCGCGTCTTTGTCTGAGGTGGGGTTCATAGGTGTATCTGTGTTGAGAATGGAGTGATCAACTTCCTCTTCACCTTGCTTTTCATCCTCCATGAGTATCTCATTGTTCATCACTAGTGAACTCCTCGATCACATCATCACCAGGGAAGAAGTTCACAGGTGCGTCTGCTTCAGAAATAATACCAAAATCTTCATCTTCACTTCCTTCATCTACAGA
This sequence comes from Hanleya hanleyi, assembly GCA_036873755.1. Classification (NCBI taxonomy): domain Eukaryota; kingdom Metazoa; phylum Mollusca; class Polyplacophora; order Lepidopleurida; family Hanleyidae; genus Hanleya; species Hanleya hanleyi. Next base: position 27,840 of record JAVTVY010023560.1, read on the forward strand.
GGGTAGCTCATTTCTAGCATCATCTCTGGTGAGTTCAGCAACCACATTAGAACCCGGGACGAAGTTCAAGTCACCACCAGAATGCACAGGCGCATCTACTGAGGGTAGCTCATTTCTATCATTATATTTGGTGAGCTCGGTAATCACGTCATCATCTGAGGTAAAGTTCGATTTACCACCAGAATGCACAGGTATAGAACTAATATATTCATCTTCACATCCTTTTCCATCTACTATGAGTACCTCATTTCTAGCTTCATCTGTGGTGAGCCCAGTTTCCACAACAGCATCTGAATGCACAGGTGAATGTTCACCACGAGTGCCGTCCATATCGACTGCAGCAGCATCATTGTTGGGCATTTTACTGTCATTAACAACGCTGTATTTCTCCACCCCGGACAGAGAACCACCAGTTTGAACTGTTTTTGGATCTACAATCCTCTCAGACATATTTTTTTTGGACTCGTGATCATGTAGCAAGCTTTCCGAACTTTCATCCACCTTATACCTCTTGGGGGAGGGATCAGGAATATCAAAGGAATTATCAACATCATCCTCATCAGAGAGAGCTGAAAATCTGTTTGAGCTCTTGGGTGCATTGCCTGCTTCCCCTATGCTTTTTTTTCGTTTTCCTTTGCCTAAGCCTAGAATTCTTCTTTGAGGTCTTGCCATCCGGTCCTACAATTGACCAAATGTTATCACCAACGCTTTCAGGCTGCTCAACTTCCTGTGTTTTCATTGTGACAGAGCTCTCCGCAACGGTGAACTTTTTCGTAACAGGAGATATTTTCCCCGTATTGGATTGAATTCCACTTACATATTGTGAAGCAGTCCGGTAATTTCTATCAGTCACACCTTCTGTGTTTTCACGAGTTTGACATTGCCAACAGGCATTTATCCTTAATTAATGGACAATCCCAAAACATGTGATTTTCATCTCCGCATGTCTACCTGAACTTTATACCAAACGGGAAGTCTGAATTCTTCAAACATAACTGTGGAGGGAAGAGTGGTTTTGATGCCAGACATCCACATCTTCCTACTTCCAGTCTTGAAATTTCTGTCAAAAGTATAGTACTCGTGAGAAATGTCATGAACTTTACCATATTTCTCAAAAATATGTCTGATGTCAGTGCGTGGTATCTCCACAGGGCATTTTATTTTGACAAGAACTTTCGTGGCTGCAATCTGCTCAAAGCAACCACACTTATCTTGAAATTTCAAGATACCGTTTGAGAAGAACATCTTTGGCCTGTTTATTTCGAAGTGTCACAATTAATGCAGAGATCCTTTGTCACCTGCGCTAATCATTCAAGAACTTTCGACCCTGAACCGTCAGACTCTCTTAAAGCACGCCAAATATCAATCGGCTTAGCGGGATTCAACCCCAAATGTTTAAGACTCAGTGGTCTCTCCAACAGTTTGTTTGCCATAGCACTAAAAATAATTATAGACTCCGACCTAGGGAGCTGCACAACAAAACTCCCACCCAGGAAGCTCCAGAAAAGATTAATTCGAACAATCAAACAAAAACATAATAACAGTTGTAAACAGTTTTACAAATAGCTCGAGCTATACATGTATATTAAAACAATGCCTTCGAAGATCCAAAAGACCCGTATGACAATGCTATTTTCAATACAACGTAATCTACCTACACAAGGAAAATAGTGATCTAGGTCAACCCATACAAAACAAAAACCGCCGCGAACAGGGCAAATCTGACGAATCAACTCAAAATTTCACCATGCACAGATGCCAAAAACGTTCACGAAAAATACTACACAAGAGGACTGGAAAATAACCAGCTCTAAACCCCAGAAATACTTGCAAGTGCAAATGACTCAATCTGACTACATTAAAAACGTCATTGTTCTGGCGTCCGTCGTATTTTTTTTAAAATTTTGATGTGCTTTATATTATAGGTCATGTACCAATATCCTACGAGACACGCGAATCCTGCTCCCGAGGGACCCACGCGTTGGTGGTGGTTAGAAATGCTCCCAATTCATGTGTTTAGATATATTCTACATTGTTCAGAGCTTGTCAAATAATAATTGATCGCATAATGAGCCGATTACCCTTAATACTTCAATATTCTAAGTTTTTGGGGTGGTTTGTCCCATTTGTTGTTGTGATGGCCATGATTGCTGACCTATGGCAACTTTAAATACTCTTAATTCGATTTGAAGTATGATAAATTTTTTGTCCAATGGAAGATGATATTGTAGTTTAACGATTGACCACTTTCGATATTCGTCTCATCCCAGAGAATGTCATGTTAAAACTCCGTCAGACTGCACTTTCCTACGAGATTCTCAGCGTGCAAATCTTACCCGTATGGCAGCGCCATTGAACCTCGTGTTCATAGTTCTCGGATACTTATTTTTATCCGAAAAAAGATTTTTGGCGTGTGGGTAACATTGACATCATTGCTCTGATAGTAGGCTTAACCCTAACCGGGGTGGGGGGGGGGGGCACTATGGCTCCCCTATCAAACTTTCCATATCATCTCCGCAACGACAACAAATTGATAGATGACACTCCGTTACGTAGCTCATCATATTGGGGTCATTTCACGCCTAATTGTATGACCCCTGAACAGAGGATCATGAGCACATTCAACATGGCGGTCATGTGAGATATCAAAAAGTGACGTTTTCATCATTTTTCTGCAAAATTCCTGATATATTCCAAAAAATATTTTGTTTCATATCAGACTATTACTTGCTAATTTATCATGCAGCTTTTGCAAGAAATAACTTAAAGAGAAAAATCGGACAGAAAAATCTACCAAAATTGCCTTTTGAAAATGACGTGATGTCATGACAGTGACAATGCCATCTTGATTTTTCTACATTTTCAGATATAACTGCGCCCAATGTGGCAAGTTTCAGCTCCCTAGTAGTTGAAGAAAAAATATTTGTGAGGTAGGGGAGATGCGAAATGCCCCCCCCCCCCCCAAGGCCTTGACAGGTCCAGAAAGCCCAGGCCAGATAGGATTAAACCAGATATCATGATCGTGGGTGAAGGGTAAACATCATTATATGCATTATACGAAGTGGTATAGCTCAATGTCCAGACGTGACGAATTTTCTTCAGATGGAATAGGTAAAAATATAGTTACAAAATATAGGTGGATCGTATTTCGGAGCAAGACAATTATCCACAAAATCATACAACATCAAATACCTATAATAAAAGGCTACTTTATAATTTTGCGGGTGGTAACATTTCGACTCATTTCACTCACACTAGACAACCAATTTCGATCTTGTAGACTGCAGACGATGGATTGATCATGAACAACGGTTATACGCCAACTAAGTGACACAGTTAACGAGTTTGTAGCGTATTTTTTTCATGAAACAAAAACAACTATCATATTGGTCACAGAAATATATCACAAAGAGCTGGGAATAACGTTGCTTTTTCTGTAGTCGTACCAAATGCAATACATGTAATTTGTTGCATAAGTTGCCCATTTCGACGACGATTTTTGGTAGATTTTTTATGCGGGGTAGGTTACCATTTTACTTTATTTCTATAACTTCAAACCAGAGCACCTGTCCTTGGTCATAGTAAATGGTGATCTACTAAATGGCACGGATTTCGGTAAGTCGTCAAAGCCATTCAATTTAAATGTCATTGTGAGAGTATTTTACATGGGATGGATATATCATGTATATAGAATAAATACATGTTTTGCTTAGTTTTGTGGTGTTTTGCGTCATTGTTTGAGAGAAACGACTCGAAAATCCAAGATAACGACTACATGCTATTAACCGTGAGGCCGTATCCAGTATCTGTTATTCGAGACATAATGTGTTCATTTTGATGGGAAACAAAGAAACAAGTGACTTTGTAACTCATCATATTGGGGTCATTTCGCGCCTATTTTTATGCCCCCACCCCCGAACAGAGGATTATGGGCAAATTCAACATGGCGGTCGTGTGAGATACCAGAAAAGTGACGTGTTCATCATTGAAACTGCATCATTAAAACTGAAACCCAACACAGACCCAATGTCTTCGTGACCGTTGTAAAATTGAGAAATTGGCCTTTCATCTCGCCAAAACATACACTTGCAAACATGCAGGAAAAGGGGGTTACGAAAGCCCATTTTACTCCTGGTCAACTAACTATGATACGACCCCTTCATATCGTGCCGGTTGCATTCATGTATGCCATTCGGATTTTCTCTTGGCTGTGTTTCCTTGGCACAGCTGATCGTAGCAGGTGTTTGACACGCTTTCAACGTCTTCGAAGTGAAATCAGGGAAGTAGAGATCGAGTAAGGTACGACTAGTACCTAGGGATTAGTTGTGATACAATCATCTCCATTCACTGGTTACTCGGCATGACTCATGAGTGATATCCAATAAGGCTCAATCTAGGGATTGTTTTGAACTTGTTCGACTTTCGAAACACAAATCAGACAAATTTAATTCGATTTTAATATCCCTTGATACGACCGCATCTGTCGAACTGGCTACCAATGCGGAACAATATTATCTTTCATCGAGTTATTCAACAATGATATATCAAAGGGAAAAATCAATTGAGAACAGCTACAGTATCTCCGATCTTCGCCACTCAACGTGGATCCATATATCCCATTCTCTGCTTCGCTGATATATAATGGTAGCAGTATTTCGTACGCTGTATTGGTGGTTGATCAATACACCGGATAGCTCACTAGGCGACTCCGCGTGAACGTGTTACACGTTTCCTGGTCAGAGCTAATTCGATGTTTAAATGTTAATTGATCAGAAAGGGTTACAGCAGGGTTTTCTGAACTAATAATCATGGTAATATTTATATAAGATTGATTCCTGTGAGACCCCTACTTATTTTTCTTACCCCTTTAGCTAGGGGGCTGAAACTTACCAGAAAAAATTAACATGGCCGCTTCGTCATTTTCAAAAACGGCATTTCTTGGTCGATTTTTCGATCAGATTTTTCGAATTTTGTATTTATGCAATTTTTCCGCAAAAACTGCATAATAAATATTAATGTGATGTGAGATAAAATAGTTTTTCCACTTTTCATCGCGGAAAAGCAGAAATTTTGAAGAAATTTGACGAAAGAAATCACTTTTCTGGTACCCCACGTGGTCGCCATCTTGAATTCACCCATGATCCTCTGTTCGGGGGGTTCATGCAAATAGGCTCAAAATGATCCCAATATGATAAACGATAAAGTCACGGAGTTTCAGTTCTCCATTTTTTTGTCGTTCCGGAGATAACGCAGAAAGTTTGGTAGGGAGCCATTTGATCCACCCCCCCCCCCTCTCCCCCCCGGCCAGTTAGGGTTAAGTTTAGGACCATTCTGTATGGTACTGGCATCCAAATTAATTCGAGTGGGTAATCGCCTGATCAATTTCCTATATACCTTCATAATTTATGTTTTACACACTCAGATGAGCCTTGTGCAAGGGTCAGACAATGTAACACGACAGTGAAACACGTCAAAAGTGTATATTAAGAAAGCTTCGACTAAGTTCTAGATACAGCTTCTCACTTCAGCTTTATACATATATCAATCAAGAGAATATATTTCTTGTGTTTTGTAAGTTAATTCATGTCCATCACGAACGACTATATTATGGATACTGCTATGCAGTTCATACACAGCTACACGCCCTAATTATAATGTATACTATGTATAAACAAATTTAGTAAATATTCATTTGGTCGATAATCCAAAGCAAGGCTTTGTTCAAGGGGAGGCATAGGTGTTCTGTCTTGACTGCGTTTGGACCATACGGATTAATGGAGTTGATAATTTGCACAGCGACATCTTTTCATCCCAATGATAATCGAAGATGGGATGATTCACGAGAATTTTCGATAATTTCTTCGAACAATGCCATAGAGACCGAGAAATTGGAATCATTAACGAGAGATCCTGAAGGATCTTGGCGCCACAATTGTCCGATAATTGTAAGCTAATGATAAGAGGATCTTTTTGTCATTGTTACTAAAAGCAAACGATTGATTTGTAATTTTGTTTACAGAATTTAGAATTTGAGCGAAAAAGGTCGAAAAAGGGACACTGGAAAACACCAAGATATTATCTTTATAAGTTTCAGGAGTTTCAAGACTTCTAGAAACTTTACTTGATGTCGGTTGTTATAGTGCAAGTGCAATGAGCAAAGTTAGTCTGAAACTGAATGTCCGGAGGATACTTCGTCTTCGTTTTGTAGTATTTTTTTTGTGCACGTGTCATCGTTGGGCACTGGAAGCGAAGACAAATCTCTTTGGCAATTTGGCATGAGCTATGAAACATACGTACCTAAGATTTTTTAATTAGGAACGCTAATTCTATTCTGCTTACTGGGCTAGTTTGAGATATCTCTTTTAAGATACCACGCTCGAAAATAGTAAGATGGTACAGAACTTAATACTGAAGGGATCCGGTCCGTGCAGTAATGTTGAAACTTTGAAAACGTCTGAATCCTGATTATCTTCGCTGGATCGAAACACGCAGTACCGGTAGTCTACAGTTGTCGAGTTGTGACGTTGCGTCACTAGAGTGACATCCCTTCGTGTAACCGACCCGTCGGCAGACGAAACGGGGAGGCAGTTCACTTGCAACGGCATGGACTAAAGTAAACTGATTTAAACTTTGAAGAAATACATTTTAATTCGGAATCATCTGAACTGCTTGATATAGAAGGTGAAGGTATGGATATTCTCAATATTCAATATATAGAATATGCCCCACCGTTTGATCCGCCGAGTCTTGTGATGCAACGTAATCGGCCCAAAAAGGTATCTTGCACAACTAGGCCCCATGTGGGATCTGTGTACCAAATTTCAGAACGATCCATGAAGTAGTTCCTGAGAATTCACAATAATGTTTCAAGGGGAAATTCAAGATGGCCGGATGGTGGTCATATTGGATTTTCGAATCGGACCAAAAGAAGTATCGTGCATAACTAGACCCCAAGGGGAACCTGTGTACCACATTTGAGAAAGATCCATGCCGTACTTCCTGAGAAATCACGATAAAAAGTTTCATGGGGAAATCCAAGATGGTGGCCATATCGCATTTTCGAATCGGACCAGAAAAGGTATCGTGCACAACTAGACCTCTAGGGGAACCTGTGTGCCAAATTTGAGAAAGATCCATGCAGCAGTTCCTGAGAAATCGCGATAACAAAGTCTAATGGGGAAATCCAAGATGGCCGCCCATTAGCCATATTAGTTTTTCGAATCAGAACAGAAAAGCTATCTTGCACAACAAGACCACAAGCGGAACCTGCGTACCAAATCTGAGAAAGATCCATGCAGTGGTTCCTGAGAAATCGCGATAACAAAGTTTCATGGGGAAATCCCAGATGGAAGCCTGGTGGCCATATTGGATTTTCGAATCAGACCAGAAAAGGTATCCTGCACAACTAGACCCAAAGGGGAACCTGTGTATCAAATTTGAGAAAGATCCATGAAGCTGTTCCTGAGAAATAACGAAATAGCGATAACAATGTTTCATGGGGGGCAGTTCACCATAATATGTTGGGAGGCTGCTGTGAAAAGGCCTACATTTAGGGCTTCGCTCAGAAAAGACCCTAAACACAGAGCCTATTCATATTTCATATGTCAAAATATTTCTATGTATCTCAGGAATATTTTCAGGCCAAAACATCTGAGCATTGATAAAAACATTCGACTCACTGACCTGTATTCAACAACAACAACAACGCTGACATGTGGGCCCATTTTCCACAAAATACATCAAATTCCGCTGACGGCTCATGTATCCACTACGCAAATGTGATGTTTGTATTCACTACGACTCTGTCAAGTAACTCCAGTAGCTTTCAAAAAAGTGGAAATTATACTATCATCGCCAGCTCGATTTCAATGTAATATGTCATCTGTCACAAAAATGGCGCACAAATGATAGCCTCGTTCCGAAGTGCATGATGTCATCACCAATCCACCACTAATTTAAAAAAAAATCAGAATTCATCCATTCTGATTTTCTATCAACCTTTAGGGTGAAGTTATATCAATATAATCTAAAAAAAAAATTTGAGGGGAATTCCAGTCTGTGACCTCTACAATATTGGGATACTCGTTTTTTTGTACGAAACAGTGCAGGCTATCCATTGGGTGAATCCAAGATGGCCGCCTAGTGGCCATATTGGATTTTCGAATCGGACCAGAAAAGCTATCTTGATCAACTAGTCCCCAACGGGAACCTGTGTACCAAATTTGAGAAAGATCCATGTAGTAGTTCCTGAGAAATCGCGATACAGTTTCATGGGGAAATCCAAGATGGCTGCCTGGTGGCCATATTGGATTCCGAATCGGATCAAAAAAGCTATCGTTCACAACTAGATCACAAGGCGAACCAGTGTACCAAATTTGAGAAAGATCCATGCTGTAGTTCCTGAGAAATCGCGATAACAAAGTATCATGGGGAAATCCAACATGGCGCCTATTAGCCACACTGGATTTTCGAATCGGACCAGAAACGCTATCTTGCACAACAAGACCCCAAGGGGAATCTGTGTACCAAATTTGAGAAAGATTCATGCTGTAGTTCCTGAGAAATCGCGATAAATTACAAGCGTCTAGTCCGCTATTCACAATTCAGCCGTCGTCCATTAGAGAATATCCGCGTCCATAATCCAAAGACCTATTCCATAGTCCATATAACAGTATTAGCACCAAATTCAAAAAGACAATCATAGTATACATAGGCTTGTTTCCTGCAAGAGAGAAGCGGTCAACAGTTTTCAATGATGCCGGCAAGATATCATGATGTTCCAAAAATATCAAATCCGTATTGCTGATCAGTAGTCTTAATCCATAATATTCGTTGTAAAGTCGTCATCTAAAGAATGATGTTCCAGAGAAATCGCGATAACAAAATTTCATGGGGAAATCCAAAATGGCCGCCTGGTGGCCATATCGGATTTTCGAATCAGACCAGAGAAGGTATTCCGCACTAGACCCCGAGGGGAACCTGTGTACCAAATTTGAGAAAGATCCATGCAGCTGTTCCTGAGAAATCGCGATAACAATGTTTCATGGGGAAATCCAAGATGGCTCCCTGGTGGCCATATTGGATTTTCGAATCGGACCAGAAAAAAGTATTTTGCACAAGTAGACCCCAAGGGGAACCAGTGTACCAAATTTGAGAAAGATCCATGCACTAGTTCCTGAGAAATCGCGATAACATGAATTGTTTACGGACGGACAACGGAAGACTGACTGACGACGGACCACGGACGAAAAGCGATATGTACAGTCTACCATCTGGCTAAAAACGTCCATAATGACACCCTTTATTTAATATAGCTATCAATTTTTCTAGGCGACGCTCTGTTTTATTGCGTAATCTTCACCAACAATAATCCATCTTCAAGTACATGTATTTTCATATCGTGGCAACTTCACACTCCAATCATTTCTGTAATGAGCAATTCAACAATTCTGTCTATAGTATTCACATGCATGCCAATAACTGTCCAAAACCTAAACAGGTCAATGGGTGTCTACAATGGACATAGTGTATCGTATTTGACTGAATGTAAGGAAGCAATTTTATCGCAAATAACGAACATTTTGGTACGTTCCTTTTGTTAAACACAAGAGTATACACATTTTCAGGAAGTCGTATTCAAAGGATGTCGATATAATAAATCTTTGGCTTGCAAACAATTCGCTAGTAAACCCCCGTATATAACATGTTTATATTTATTTATTTATTTACTAATATAAATGATTTCACGAAACGAAACATACTTCACTGAAACCAGATCAATAATTCCCGTACATTATGTTTAATCACGATAAGTTTGTGATCATTTAGACAAATTTCATTGGAACAAAGCAGAACGGGGTTGCCCGATATTACTAATTGATATTGCCAGCGCACTTTTATGACGCCGAGGAATTTTCGGACGATATTTTGGACTCGCTCAGCGATTTTCAGCCACCAGCACGTATCTGAACATCATCCAATCCTAGTGCTAGGCTGCCGCATAGTCCGACTCATTTGGTGGGTACGAACATCGCCTGACAGGTGGAATCATTTCTTGTTTACCTTACGTGGAAATAGACACAAGTTACGAAACTTAACGCCAAACATCTTGAACGATACGTTCGTATTTTCCTATCATCGTGCGTCATTTATTGTCATATTTGATTAACTTTGCCCGTGGTGGTTTGCCCTGTTCTATAAGTTTCTGATGCAATATCTTGTGACGATTTGAACCGACTCTTCAAATCGTCACATTTTACTAAGGATCTAGCAAATGTTAACAGCCCAGATATGTATACGCCATATGGAGGTGGCCTGGAATATTACTATCCAGAAAGGGATAGTTTCGACGAACTGAATGCATTCTTTTATATTTCTGAACCCAGTAATTTCTACTCTGCGTGTGATCTCAGGTTCATCGAAAGCATGGAACCTAAGCGAAACTCCGTCTCCGAACATTCGTTGAAAATATATAAACCAGATCTAACGATAGTTTCTAGACTTTTCTTTGAACATAACAGTCAGAGGATTATAAACAACAATAGGATATGCGAACCAGAACATTCCTAACCGATCTTTGGCAAATCACTTATCACTGATTACGTCGATCGAATAAGCGAGGAATTCGAAATCAAGCGAAACATTTTGAAAGTGACCGCTGTTTCATGTTGAGCATCGCAGATATTTAATTGTAGTGGGAAATACTGATATTGAGTCCCACTGAGGGGCAATTTTGGACACCTCCCAGCTTTTCTCTCTCCCCAGAAATAAAGATACCTCACACAGATAAACATATATTTTTAAATGTATACATTTAGTGTTACGCATGTTAAAGAAGAAATATTTTAAATGAAGTTTGAAATAACAGCATTCGTATAAAATGAATATTTCTGACAGATTGTTCAGCCTGCGGTACTTGATATTAATTTCTTCAAATAAATCGGTCTCTCAGTTTTAACTGAAATAAAGTGAAGGAAGAAAAATTCCGTAAAGTAACAAGATATGGCTTTGAAGTTCAGTAGTTCCATACTCGAAAAAAAGTAAGAAACGGATTTCCATTATATCGTGCACGGAATAAGAATTCCAAATCGTAGGTGTTTGTGCTAATGGCTATTCCTATTTCAGTCAACTCTTTAGTAGTAGAAAAGAGAAATATTCGTCAAATTAACAAGTAATAGCTTTGGAATTCAATATTACCATATTACAACAATAAAACATATCTAAGAAAACAATGTGACTCTTATTTTACCCTCCAAGAATACCGCATGTCAAGTATATAAGCTGAATACTATTTTATAAACAAACTGGTGCAAAAACGGAATGTCGAAATAACCATATAACCCTACCAGGTCTGAGGGGGGGGGGGGGGCATTATGACCCCTATCAAACTTTTTATCCTATCTCTGGAACGACAAAAATGAAGAGCTGAGACTCCGTGACTTTGTAATTTATCATATTATGGTCACTTTGAGCCTATTTGCATAAGCAGAGAATCTTGGGTAAATTCAGAATGGCGGCCACGTGGGGTAAAAGAAAAATGATTTTTTTTCCGTTGTTTTTTTCAAAATTCCTGTATTATTTACCAATTTAGCATGCACGTTTTGCGAAGAAAACACAGGAATCAACACTTTTTTAAATGACGTCACTGCGACGGTAGAAAAGCAGCCATTTAACATTTTCTGGTAGAGCTTGATCCAAGGGTATAGTGTGGTGAGGGTCAACCCCATAGCTCAAGGGGAAATAAAAGTAGGGGAGCAAATTCCCCCCCCCCCCCAAGGCCTGGACAGATTCCAATAATCCCAGGTCAGGTAGGGTTAATGACCAGGCCCGTGTGTATATGATTGGACCAATATTTAGGATTTGAAGATTAAAGATAGTGCCACGGCACTGTAGCTCATCTAGCTGTAACTGGAGAAAGTAGCTGTGAGAAATTTTTACTAAAGAACTGCAACAGATGAGTTCTAACTTGTGTTGTCCCCTTGAACATTGAATGATCAATGCAGTAATTTACTGAAATTTCATGATAAAGTTTCATGGGAAATTCAAGATGCGGCCATATTGGATTTTCAAAATGGATCAAAAAGGTATCTTGCACAACTGTGTGTCAAATTTGAGAAAGATCAATGCAGTAGTTCTTGAGAAATCGCGATAAAGTTTCATGGGGAAATCCAAGATGGCCACCTGGTGGCCATATTGGATTTTCGAATCAAATAACAAAAGGTATCTTGCACAACTAGACCCCAAGGGGAACCTGGGTATCAAATATGAGAAAGATCCATGCAGTAGTTCCTGAGAAATAGCAATAACAATGTTTCATGGGGAAATCCAAGACAGGTGGCCATATTGGATTTTTGAATCAGACCACAATCTTGTACAACTAGACCCCAAGGGGAACCTGGGTACCAAATTTGAGAGAGATCCATGCAGTAGTTCCTGAGAAATCGCGATAAAGTTTCATGGGGAAATTCAAGATGGCCGACTGGTGGCCATATTGGATGTTCGAATCAGAGCAGAAAAGGTATCTTGCACAACTAGACCCCAAGGGGAACCAGTGTACCAAATTTGAGAAAGATCCATGCAGCAGTTCCTGAGAAATCGCAATAACAATGTTTCATGGGGAAATCCAAGATGGCCGCCTGGTGGCCATATTGGATTTTTGAATCAGACCACAAAAGGTATCTTGCACAACTAGACCCCAAGGGGAACCTGTGTACCAAATTTGAGAAAGATCTATGCAGTACTTAGTTTCTGAGAAATCGCAGTAACAAAGTTTCATGGGGAAATCCAAGATGGCCGCCTGGTGGCCATATTAGATATTCAAATTGGACTAAAGTACACATGTTGTACAACTAGACCCAAAGGGGAACCGGTGTACCAAATTTGAGAAAGATCCATGAAGCAGTTACCGAAAAATAATGATGACAAGATTTCACTGGTAAATTCAAGATGGCCGCCATGGCAGCCATATTTAAAATCCTATCGACATGGCATGAACAAATTCTGGTATACTCATTGGGGGGAACGTGCATGCCAAGTTTCAGCTTAATCGGCCAAGCGGTTTCAGAGAAGAAGATGTTTACGCACGACGGACGACGGACGACTGACGACGCACGACGGACAATCAGGCCATGACATAAGCCCATCGGGCCTTCGGCCCAGATGAGCTAAAAATTCACTCTTTTTTCACAAAATAATGGTATACTGTTGGCTTCGAACTACACTAAACGGTCCGGATATGTCACAATTTTTGTCCCTCCGGTGGGCGCAGCATTCTTCATGTTCTTAAACAAACATTTGAATTCAGATAGAGGGAGAGACATGCATGAAACAAGGCACATTGATCCCGTTGACGCTGCTTAAAGCAAATAATGATCACGATACCACCAAACTAGCACAAACGCTGTCATTGGACGAAAGGCGTATCCTTGGCTGCTTGTTTTCATTTTTTAATTTGAACTTGCAAAAGAGCCGAAGGAAGGTTTTCCGGAACTGTTCTCCCATGGTACAATACAGTACAAAGTTGATTGCGTTGTTTACCAAGGCGACGATGTCCATTGTGTCACCTAGAGGCATATAAATGTATTCAAAGAAATCGTTTACTGTAACGCTAAGAATAATGAGCACAGCTTGTGGCAGTTCGGTCACAAGAAACAACACTATCACAGCAAGTAGCATCCTCGTTGTTCTGGAATGGTCGATTGGTCTGGTAATGCCTTGAACTGTAAGCCGTTGACGCTTCGCTCGGATACGACTTTTTAATGTTCGTAGGAGCATCCCACCGTAAAATGCCATTAAGACACAGGGCGCAAGCTTTGCCAACAAACCATACAACCATAGGTTTACGAGCACAACTCCTTTAACTTCAGGTTTACCGAGTTTTAAATCTTCGAGAATATATATAGTGGAATTACGTTCCCATGGAATTTCTTCGAGGTTATTGGTCATATAATTTGGTATCAAGATCACAACCGATGCCACGTATACTATACATACAAATAGACGTGCTCGTATTAGTCTCCTCATCCGTGTTATATTTCCTTTCGCGGGTGACTGTATATGATGATATCTAAATATAGCTAGAACTACACCAAGCCATATTGATACTGTATGGGACGTGGCACTGAAATTTATATGAAACAACATGTATGTCATCCATTCGACGCTATTTTTCTCCGGCGATGGTCTGGGATTTGTCGAGAAGCAGTAGAAATGCAGCACAAATGGAACGTATGATATCATGGTAAATATTTCGGACACAGCCAGCCAAGTCAGAATACAGTTTATTGGAGTATTCATGTGTTTTCGGGTCAGTACCGCGATATTAAATACATTTGTTATAATGCCGAAGGTACAAACAACTAAACTGAGATAGCCATGCCAACCAGCGTACCACGTGGCATAGTTGATCAGTGCCGGGCTCATGAACGGATGGTCTTCGTTCATCTTGCTAGACTCTACCTCCATGTAATGATACTGGTATTAGACGTTTTAGAAAACAATCTGATCCGAAATATATATTGTCTGGAAATTATCGGAAACCACTCCATATCTTTTGTCATATCTTGAGACTGGTCTTCAGATTTCCACTACTGTCACATGTTATCTGTTTCAGCACAACATCATGCGAGATAGCGTGTATTTGAAACGGAGATCAATGCACGTAGCATATCCGTTCCATCTCGTGTCGTGAGCTGTGATTGGGAAGATGAACTGTCCGCGGTCCATGAGCTCAGGATTATTTGATTTTGTGTTTACTCATGCCGTGCATCTGCACAGTAGTAAAATTACACACAATCACATAGCATCTCGTGCGCTGTGGTCTCCTGACATTCGCAGTCGAAACTGAAGATTCCGGAAGCAATAACCTTTTTCGGTATGGACATTCTGAAACAAAAAGAAGAGAAAGAACAATTAGCAGTGCGTGTCGCTGTATGGATTCATGATTGATAGGGAATGCATGTCTCGGGACTCTTCCTTAGTTCTTCTATTGTCGTGCAAAGATCCATATGTAGACGAACACACATAGAGCTTTCGAGCTCGTCTCCATATATTTTGTCCTATTACTTAAACGCAACAATAAAAACGATAAACAAAAACGATATCGCCGTACTGACAAGAAGTTCCATGTCCTTTCAGACAAATATACTGACCGCATATTTCTGAAAACATCACAACAACCAAAAGTGACCGTCATGATTTGTATCCCGGTCACGATTCTATTGTAGCTGTTCATGTGGACATCTTGAATGACATGCTCACACGGCCCCTAGCACTGGTTTGTGTGGTAGTAGATACAGATATTTCAGAGCGATTTTTAGATTATTTCATTTTTAGAGCCCTGTCAAGCCATCTGTTGGAAAATGATGAACTATGTGACCGCCTAGAACACTAACACGTCATGTTCCTCATGCAATCACTATGGTGGCGCATATATCAGTTTTATTGGTTGCCTGCAAGTTACATTTATGCATGGAACAGAATCCCATAGTATACATAATTCACACTGATGAGATAAATATAAATACGGCTCGTTCAGACACATTTGCCTTTGGAATATCAACCACAACAAGACACCCAATGCACAATCAAAACCATCAGAATAAAAGCTCTAATATCAAGGTCTTTGTCATGTTCTTAAGGTAAAACAAAAAAATGTTCCAGTATTCATATGTGCATACCAAAGAATTGAGAGCATCTGTAACCTTGACTGTGGCTGGCACATGTAGATAACACTAGCAATATAACAGAATGGCCAGCAGAAGCCAATACAGGCACCCGTAATTAGGCAGTGTTTATCGGTTCATGGGCGCACCTGCGCATATTGCAGTCGAAATGTCCATACAAATACGATGACCCTCTATAATATCAGAATGCCATAAGAACGGCCTCGTACATGGGATGTTTATTTGCTCGACTCGAGTAATCCTACATATGTCTACCCGTGTCTACATAAGAAGACCAGTGGCTGGGCCGAACACATCAACACATCAATACACAGACACACATGTCGCAATCAGTCATACGATGCTCGATGCGAGAGGAAAGCGGTCTGATATAGTAGCAAATGCAAATCCAACCCCTCTCTATTTCTTTTATGTCGAGAAAAACAGAATTCCTCAAGGATCGGCATCAATGTTTCAACTATTACTACAGTTAATCTCACGCAGAATTTACCATGAATCAGTAATACAGTGTGATGAACTGTTTTGAAAGGAGAGGAATATTTGTTATGTCTGCAGACAAAATTACACAACGTTCGAAACTCTGTATTCTCTGAGTGCCTATCCATGGGTTTTGCAATTAACCATCATGTATCATCAGCTAGCACGGTCCCCGGATTTGTAAACAGACGCCGTGCTCGGGACTATCAGTGTTATGTAATAAGCCATACCGGGAAATTATTCTCCGTGCTGGCGCCGGATATGCCGCAAGGGGAATTTCTAGCAGCGAGTGTTAGCAAAGCTTAAAACCCCGGCACATTTGATCGGAGGTACATGTACAATTGCTATAGACCGAGAGGGAAAGAATGCTGAATAGACAAACATTATGTAATTGCCGAGTCGCCTGGTGCAATGAGTCAGGAAGTCAGATAACGGAACTAGTACATTTATATGATGAACATTGCCCATTATGTAGGCTACGATGTGTAATATTGCAAAATATTTACCTTCCTGCGGCCAGGATTTTTTTCGAAAACAAATGTACTTTTACCTGTGCTCCTCGAACTCGATGAGGAACATCAGCTTTTCCGTAATGATAGATCGTAAGGTGAAATTGTAGTTCAAACTTTCATATAACTTTTTACAAGGACAACCTGATTCACGAGGTATTTTTGCATAACATATCAAATCATTTCATTAAATCAATATTGCTGTACATCAATTTGAAATGATTAAAAAAAATTAAACGCGACAGTGGCTTGTTGAATTTGGCGACTATGTATAATAAGCAATTGCAAGTACTAGTATCTGTTTCATCTTATACATTTCTCCCCGGACCATGTTATCAAATCAATTACACGAGGAGCATCTCGAAGTCGAAATAATTTTTTTAGATCACATACTGCAATACAGAAATGCAGCTCACGATTCGGTGTTCGAACATTATTCTCAGCAACAATGTGGGTTCATAATAGGGGGTATGCGCGTGTGTACGAAAACACGATTGAAACTGTTTATACGGAAGATCATCGATGTCAGATCATATGGTACGTCATGATCTACCGCATATCTTGAAATTGGATTTAAAAGGAATGTATTTCCATCCTGGCATTGCAGGGAGCACTCTCATTGGAATAACATTCCCTAAAGTATCTTGCCGAATTCCTGTCCTACACCTGTAGTCGTCCGATCTGAATCGCAGTGTGGAACCTTCCTTGAAAACAAACTCGGGATCATCGAGATAATCGTGGCGTTTTTAACTGTGGATAATACCGAACCTACCAAACAACCGCGATATAATTGTGACCCATTCCCCTTTTAAATGTTTTTCTTACCACCTGGGTTAGGTAACTGAATCTTGAGTGTGGGCAATCAATCTGGCCTAAATTTATTTTCTATTAAAATTTGGAAAGGGGATATTAATATTTTTGAGAGTACTATATACTATACTATATAAACATTTGAAATACATCACAAATATTTCAGGCACAGTCAGGTGTAATGGCCAATCAATGTTCGCCGAAAGCCAAGTCAAGATTACAACCTTGGACCAGAAAATATATATGGTATGTGACCTATATCTACATGTATGCAGGCATGCGGTAGATTCAAATCATATTGATGCTGCTAATTTCGTTTGGTACTGAAAAGTTGTATTGGATCGTTCCATATATGTAGCTACTTCTCATTTATCTCCCAATGCGTTTATCTTGATAACACTACCTGTCTGCATTCTTCAGCGCAATCTCATGTGGAGTATCAGAGGAACTACCTAATGTGTCTAAACGTTATCATATATTACTCGTCCATAATAACAGAGTTACTATCAAGATTTGTTTTTGTACAATTTGGGTCGTATCGAAATATCACCTGAGAAGATTGCTCCCGTTCAAAAAGGACAGAGAGAGAGAGAGAGAGTTAAGGTTTAATGTGGCGTTTAGCAATATATCAGCTATATAGCGATGATCAAACAAAATTTTAAATATTCAAGTTAATAACTCGGTAAACTATTGTATTACAAACATGTAAATACATCAAAATTTATACAATGAACCGATCTCTCCCAAATAATCTAAAATACAATCTTCTTTTACTCGACTAAAGATCTTCCAAAGTAGCTAATCGATAAAATTTATATCTTAAAATCTATACAGTCGATAGGAATATGTTTCCCCGTGAGATCTTCGTGGCTTGGAATACACCTTAAGACTGGCTCTTTGTTCAGCAAATGCTCGAGAGTTAATCGTGTATTGCCGATTCTATATGGTCTACTCATGGCTTCCTCGAACGCTTGCTGTTCAGATGAGTATAGCCTACAGGTTTTTTTGAACTTGTGAAGTTTGTTATTATACATAGCATCCCACAAAGATTGAAACAACTTTCTCACATAAGCACAGATAGATGGTATAAAATCACTGTTTGGGATTCCAACAGGATCAATCTCATTCTCTAGGGCTGCCTTAGCCATTTTATCAGCTTCAGTAATACCTTGGATGTCAATGTGACTAGGAACCCAACAAAACACAATATCAATCTGTTGATCAAATTTACTGTCATATAATTGTAGGATATTCAAAATGGAGGGATGAGTTGAATTTCCACTTTCAATCTCTTGAAGACATGGCAGTGAATCTGAGAATAAGACATATTTCTCCCTTTTAGTGGACCCAATACCTCCTAAAGCTGACAATAGAGCTCTTGCTTCTGCAGTGAATATCGAACTTTTACCTGGTAGTCGATAGGTTTTAGATAGTAGCACATGCTCCTCTTTCATCAACTTTAGAATCATCTATATAAATAGCCTGATGCGATCTGTATTTCTCTCTTAGACCAAATAATTGTATATACACGAGCTGGCTCGTGTCTGCCTTTTTATATTTCGTCAATGTATATCTACTGGAGCTTGTTGGGTAAAATTTGATTAAATTTGATTAAGTTTAATACCAGCTGTAGAATAATGGAGGGTTTCTTTAAAGAGAAATCAACGTACTGAGGTTTGAAAACGCAGTTATATGCAGGATTTGAGTGATTTGAACTCAATTTTGTGATATATTGCAGTGATAGTTTAATTCTTCGAAGTTCTAAAGGAATTTCTCTCCGAAGTAACGTCTTAGTCCTTGATGGAGAATAGGGTCTAGCTTTGCCAAGTTTGACTTGCTTGCACCGTTGTAAACAATAGAACCATAGTTTAGAACGAACAAGTGATCGATATGAATGGAGAAGTGTTTGCTGTTCTCCCCACTTATAGCTGGCAAATACCTTCAACAATTCAAGCGCTTTTGTGCGCTTGGCGTTCAAGCAATTTATATGCGATTTGAACGTTAGTCGGTGGTCAACAATATTCTAAGAGTTTGACCTCTTTTACTATTTTGATCTCAGTTGCATCTAGTGTAAGCACTGGATCTTTGTGCTGGAAATACTTTATTCAACAGGGTATACAATTTGTATTAGCTCTGGAGAATTTGAAGCCATTTTCTAGACACCATTTCTGAATTCTATTTAGGCAAAGTTGTAATATTCTCTCAATATTGTGTATACTTTTTCCACTACACGATATGTTGAAATCGTCTACAAAGAGTGAACCATCAAATGATTTATTCAAAACTGCAGCCAAGCTGCTGATCTTTATACTGATCAGAGTAGTAGACAAAATACTGCCCTGTGGGACACCCTGATCCTGATCGAAATGATCAGACACGGTTGTACGCAAACGAAATTGGAATTGTCTATCATTCAAAAAGTTGGATATAGAAATCGTAAAACGGCCCATTAATCCCATATTATGAAGATCTTTTAGAATCCCATATTTCCAAGTAGTATCGTAGGCCTTTTCTAAATAAAAAACGATAGAAACCACATGATCATTCTTGGCGAAAGCATTCTCGACAAACGAATCTAATCTGACTAAAAGATCAATGGTACTTCTATTTTTACGGAAACCAGCTTGAATATCAGTAAGTTTCTTTTCAGTTTCCGGGTATCAAACAAGGCGATCATTTATCATGCTTTCCATTGTTTTACAAACATAGCTAGTCAGTGAAATCGGGCGATAATTACCAGGGTCTGTGAAGTTACGGCCAGGCTCTGGTACTGGTAAAACTATGGCATTATGCCATGACGGTGGAACGTCTTCTGTCAGCCAAAGTCTGTTGAATATGCGTAGTAGGATTTTTTTTAGAAGATTCGGGTAGATGTTTCAAAAGGGTGTATGTGTATTTGTATTACTATATATCTCTTATTACTGATTCAGTCCACCTAATCTTTATAATATATTGCTAATATGAAACTATGGGTTTATTGATATCTACGGTTGTGTCTGTATTCGAATCGTAAGGTGTGATTGAGGGCAGTATTCAAATGTTATTTGAACAAAAAATATCCTCTCTCAAAAAAGTGAATGAACTGCTATATCTTTCTTAATAACGGTCTCATTTGTCAGAAACGGATTTATTGTATTCGGTATTACTGCATTTTAACTATATGATGTAATTTGGGGACCGTATCCAAACGTCAATTTGAAAACAATAATCCATTCCAAAAGGGGGCATGTACACTTGTATTGCTGTATCCGTCTTATTACTGGTCCAGGTTTATCTAAGCATCTTCAAATACTGCTCAGCATTACCTAGCAAAAATTTTAAGTAATAAAGTTTGCGTTTGTACATGTATTTCAATTTTATAATGTAATTTTGGGTTGTATTCAAATATCGCTTGAACAGAAATACTCACGTCTTGAAGACAGTCATGTATAAATGAATAGTCATCTGTATATCTTAGTAATGATCTAGGTGGTCTAAACTTTGTCATTTAATAATCACCACTTGAAAATACTGTAAAAAAGTCACTCCAACTCCAACTAACTTCCAACTCTTCAACGTCGTCTGGGAATCATTTGCAAATAGCATGTCGAAAACTTACTTTCTTCCGCAAAACAAATGGACTGGGTAATTATATAGCAATAACGATCCAATCTTTCTAAACATTCTTATATATTGTCCAGCATATATGAAAATGTTGTATATTATGACATACTGTTTTCGTATTTTTATTATATTTTACAAACCGGAACCGTTTTTAAATACGATCTGATTAAAATATTTCCTCTGTGTGTTGGGCAGAGCAAGCATATCATCTTAATGAATAGAGCAGTTTGCATTTATTATACTATAAATCATTAAGCAAGAACAGTATAAGATATTGACAGAGTTAGTAGTTCAAACGTATGAGGACACTCAGCCGGTTTGAGCAACGTTTGAAATGGAACATCATCAATTGAATTTATATTGATGCTGAATTGAGAATGGTGTAAACAAAGGCTATTCTCCCACTGTATCTACAAACCCGGAGAGCATCCGACCTGCAGCTGATTGGGTGCGCATTAGACGAGGCATTAACCCATAACTCGCTTATTGTCATAAAACATAGGTATGATGTAAAATAATGCCTTCTTGATATCTGTGGCAGGCTGTTACACCACTGCATGTGGTTTCTAGACTGATAATAGCAAAAGGACCACTGATTAGGAATATGCATTTACAAAACAGTACATTCGCCTGAAATCAAGTCAATATTTTCATTATTAATTCATCTGTTTAACCCTACCAGGCCTAACGTTCTGTACTATCTCCGGAATGACGAAAAATTGAGAGCTGACAATCCGAGACTTTATATTTTATCATATTGGGGTCATCTTGACCCTATTTGCATAACCCCTCAGCAGTGGATCGTGGGTAAATTCAAGATAGCTGTCATGTGGGGTATCAGAAAAGTGATGTTTTCGCCATTTCTCTTCAAAATTTCTATTTTTCCGCGATGAAAAGCGAGCAAAACTATTTTATTTCACATCACGTCATTATTTACTCATTTATCATGCAGTTTTTGCGGAAAAATAGCATAAATGTAAAAATTGGAAAATCTGAGCGAAAAATCGGTCAAAATGCCGTTTTTGAAAATGACGTCACTGTAACGTCATCAAAGCGATCATCTTAGATTTTTTTTAACATTTTCTGATAGAGTTTGACCCAAGGGTATAGTGTGGTAAGTCTCAGCCCCTAGCTCAATGAGAAAGATGAATAATTATTGAAGTGCTATTTCGCACCCCCCCCCCCTTCCCGGCCTTGGCAGGTCCCAAAAAGCCCAACATGTTTGCAACATCGTGTATTTTACTTCACGAGTAATACGCGCTTATTGTGTTCAGCAAAATGCACCATATTAAGCGAGAAACGCGATAACGTCTGGCTTTAGACGTGCAGCACAGAACCTTTTTCATGAGGAATCGTAAAAGTATGCTCAAAATAAATCGACACTAACGGTTTCCGGCAGGTGTTTTGAAGATCGATTTTGACGTTCGAATTGTTCAATTTATACTTATATTCAAGGAGCAATTGCTTAGCAGCTACAACTGCTGCTTGACAGCCATCCCCACATGAATTAGCTGTTCTTTCGCTGATGTGGTACACTCACATTAAAATTAAACTAGACTGGATATCCCTGACATCATGTCATCACACCATACTAACTATTTGTTTGTTTTCACTTGTTAATTGGATACAGCTCCTGTGGCATACAGCTAAGGAAACTATCACTGTTATTCAAGCTGAGCAATGTCAATATTGGCCAATGTTTAGACACATTGAACCAATAATCAGAAAAAAATATAATGTCCATACCGCATTTGTGAGATGGAGAATTTTATTTTTATCAATAGTGTGATTGTGGCGCCTGGTTTGTGTCATGAGCATACAGATAAGAATAAGATTGGGGTAGATATTCCTGCTCAAATATATATACTACTGTTTTCCAGAGGATGTATTTTTAGTACAGTTGTCATACGAATATTACTCTGAAGTGACATAATATGAATGACAAAAACACTAATAATCACTATACAAAATGCCGAAGAATATATAACAATGTTGATACAGAATGGACCATTAACAAAATTATGATTTTATAAGACAATGGCATTTATACTGAATTCAATATAATACATTTCAGACATATAGGGATATTGATAAGAAAGCTTAACAGTTCAGTTATACGTGGTCCCCTTTTTCGAGAGTTTTTCCTCCAAATAATATTTGAATAATATTTCCAGTTGCATCATACGGTTTACAACCACGGCGTTTAATACGTATTAAACACGTCTACGCAGTGCTGAGAAATACATTGTGTTGTTTAGATAGATTTTATGAGTGATAAGTGACGTATAACAGCGCAAAGTTCCTGTACCCCTTTTGAGAGGTTTTTTTCAGACGACATTTGCATATGCGATATCATTCTGTAGCATTACCGAAACAGACGAAGATCCTATACATGTATAACTCGAATTATTTTAGAAAATTATATTATGTCTTCAAGCAGTTAGGATCTAATTGACAGAATTCCGTGAAAATATAAAATAACGTACCTTCCATACGGCTTTGCCAGTTATATAGTAGGCCTAGTCCAGGAAAACAGAGCAGTAAACGCACGAGTGAATTACCAATCAACGTTAGACGGGCACCTATCATTCTCTCATAATTCGGTTGAGCAGGTTAGTCAACCTCGTAGAAACATAGAACGGGAAGGCGATATTTAACTAATGACGCCAATGGGAAAAGAACAACAAGGCAACTAAATAGGATTTCCCATACTCCAACTATTACATCCGTGCTAAATTGCATGCGCTTGGTGCAATGTGAGTTGGGGCGTGTGTCAACAATTAGAAAGGTAATAAATCTTGTTTTAATTGCAGTGGTAGAAGGACCGTCTGCTGAGTTGGACACCTATGTAATCAACACCTATGTAATTATTATCGATTACTGTACGCGTTCAGTATAATGCGGCTATATATGAGGATTAACCGTGGACTTCCTATTCTTATGGGGTCGTGAGTGGTTAATACCCAAACACTTGGTTGCATTACCGGCTTGTTCAGTCCAGACTCGGCGCTGTTCAAATAAATATTCATCCATATCTATGAGAGGTAAAACCCGAAAACTAATACAAATCAATTACTAAACATCCCTAACCACACTATGCAAATGGCGTAAACATGTTCATTATGACAAGTATATACTTTGATGCCGTGCGATATCGATGCGATATCGCGAGCCTTCAATCTTTGAAGCGGCACGATCGTTACATTACGGGTTTGTTTTGTGAGAGTTTAGTATTTCTCTAGAGCATTCTTCATCCATTGGCAATATAAATAATTCCGATAGACGGCATCTGTGCACTCTAACATAATGCTATAAACACCATCAGATTTACGCCACATACAAAACAGTGGTAACGTCATAAAACAAAACAGAGCTAATAAATTCGTCTTCTTTGAGTCGCGTTAATGGGTTTTCCCAACAATTAACATATTGACAAAAATAGGCTTCCGACCACGGCAAACTTGAATTGCGAAATGGCCGGTGTTGGAAGATGCCCGCTGTTCAGTAGCCTGGAAATTTACACCCGAATATGTGAGTATAGCCGCACGAATAAAACGTTTGTAGGTATTGGAATGAAGCTCATAACCTGTTGAGGTCAGGAGTCCTTGATGGATATCGGTTCAAGTGGCCGCCATCTCGGAAGCTAATCCTTTACTGGACAGTGAAGGTTCACACCCAGATGCAATAAGAAATCTGCTTTAGAGTGTAAGACGAAAGCGAGGAAGATCTTAGGCTAGAAAGTCAAACTAAGATACTATCTGGTCGACACGATGTGGATTCCATCATTGGCCACATTGAGAGTCCAAGATGTTACGGCTGGACTGATTTGTCATATTTACTTTTTCGGGGTTTTTTCCTTCTTAGGATATCGGTCGTCATTTGTATTATTGTTACTCCGTTTAATCATTTGTATACGATGAATGTGTAGTGAAATAATGATCTAACTTGAACCGAGATCGTTGTATACATTAAAGTCTGTCATTAGAATGATGCAACTTTAGTGACTCTGGATCCTCTGAATGTCTTTGTTTATCTTAAGACTAGAACCTGATCTACGTGGCCAGCATTTTTAATGGAGACATCAACATCAGGAACATGTCAAACGTTTTTCAGTATTAGAGTACATTATCGTAACGTACATGTACCAATATCTGATCATACGGCTACTGTTTCTAGTAAGGGAATTCACATAAACGGCGGACGCACAGTATAGGATATGAAAGATACGCTCAGGATGCATGCGGAATGGCAGGACTTAGTATGTCCAATATCAAACAACGACGGTCCATGGATATCAACGCAGATGTACAAAATATCTTTGAAACCAAACCGTGTAAAGGGCGATACACCTCTCCAATTAATTCAATCTCCATCCGAAAAGCTGTGAAACGAAAAGGACAATGTAAAGGACGACCTACAGTATGTGTCGGCTATATTATGCCTTCAGCAATATTTCAGCTATATAGCGACGATAACATTCCATCAAAAACAAGCTAATAACCCAGCAATCCAGAAGTAATCAACGCAACACATTAAAAACATGCACAAACATTAAAATTTATACAACAAACCGATTTCTCTCAAAATAACCTAAAATACAATATTCTTTTACCCGAATACATAGATTTTCTAAAGTAGCTTCTCGATAAAAAGACTCTCTTGCAATCTTAAAATCTATACAATGGATCAGAATATGTTTCCCTGTGAGATCTTCGTGGCATGGAATACACCTTTGGGCTGGGTTTTTACAGTAAATGTTAATCTAGTATGAACGATTCTACATCGTCTGATCATGGCTTGATCGAAACGTATCCGTCTGCTCAGATGAGTACAGCTTTTGGAACTCATGAAGTTTGTTATTATCCAAAGCATCCCATAAAGATTGCAACAGCTTTCTTACATAGGGAGTATGGACCGGAGAGGCTGTGCAATTTCAGCAAGGTATTCAGTGTTCATATGTATATTCACAATTTAAGGGGGACTTGGATATATGTAGATTAACACTACGAGTGGCCATTTTCTTCTCATTTTTATCACACTAGTTGATAAAACCCATATGACACGAGCTTTAGCGAGTTTCATATTGGTTTTATCAAACGAGCATAGTTGCTATGGATTCTGACTCGGACAGAAAAAGTGAATAAATCTTTAACTGTATGGAAACGCTTGAAACATTTCATCCCAAAGTCAATAACTGAACATAAGTTTCAGCAAAGACGCGAGCGAGATAGACATACAATGTTTAAAACAGCGCGAACGTAGCCTGATATGCAGTCCCTACAAGATATTTGAAAACTGTAATATTTATTGAATGTAGGGTCTGCCAAACTAACCAGCAATATCTGTGTAGCTGTCGAAATTGGTAGAGCCCACCTTGATTATGATATTAAACTAAATTCTTGGGTTGCAATCACATGACGTCAAGATGTGCTGCTTTGAATCATGGGTAAAACTCACGTGCGTTGGAGCGGCAGACCTGTTGATATGCAACAATACCTGCCCGTCATATAAAGGCAGACATAAAAAGGCTGATATGGCAGTTATTGCCGTGGCTTTCTCGAAGTATTATGACAACCAGTTAAATTTTGCAACAATATGGTCAACGATTGTGTAAAGTGCCGGGCAAAATGTTTTCGCTGATTTAACGAAAAAAATTCCTGCATGGAGCACATACTTTGGATGGTTACAGTTTTCTACATAATAAATCAGTAACTTCTTAGCTGTGTGGAGATCAATGATTGGATGAATCTGAATTACAACACATATAAGGGAAGTGGGAAGAGGTGCCGACATACTGACAGAGCCACATGACTTCGCAGTATGACTGTCGGTGTGTGCACTTACTTTTCCTCAATAGCTGGGCATGATAACAGAAATGTGTAGTTTGGGATGATGTCATTCGTTTATGCTAACCTTTGGTGGTGTCCCCAACATTGATTTGCCCAAGCTCTTCCAGGTATTCAATACGCTCTGCTTCGCGGCACTCCATTTAGCGCTGTTAAGGTCTCACAGTCTGTTTCGGAGTTAACCCGAGGTCATCTGTTGTCAGGGTAAACTATTACGGCGACCTTCTAACTGAGCGATTGGATATCAGCCGCGATTCACCGATATACCTTTCCGCAGGATATAATTCTACGCATATTCAAAAAAATGTACCTTCAAACTAAGTGGTGTATTTCAAGATCAATATAAGTGTTCTGAGCAATACAACAGATAGATATAATGGTGTTTTGAGTCGACAAGAATGTGGCGATAAATGGAGCACAGCGCAAAGCACCCTGGGAGATGATGCCATTTATTGTGAGTTAACATATTATTCGGCCATCCCATACACACATCTGATCAACCTTAAATCGCACTGATTAAATAAAATTATTGTGAGGGGTCAACCCAGAACGGTGTCATGAAGAACAAGCCGTTGAAAATGTTCCTCTAACCTTATCAAACGCTTTTGATTTACAATCTATTGCGAAAAATCTAAGAAAGCTGCAAAGAGAAATTCGTTTGCGAGCGTGACGTGCTTTGCAATATATCTCTGTTTCCTGAATGAATGATGATGTTGACGGTTAACAAATATTTGTGCACTTCATACGAAGGAATCATCGATAGATAAGATACCACTCTGGTAAATGCTCTGTATATATGCAATGTATAGTTGTATAAACAAGCTGCTTGTTTACACTGTATTTATCCACGTTATTCATCAACACACCTTGTTGTAATGTCTTTACGATGGTACTAATATCCAAGTTCAACATTAGACGCCAATATTTAAACTCATCCAGATATGCCGAAACATTTTCATTCATCGTCGAGCTCGGCCTCCGGATTTGTAACCAAACGCCATGACAGAGCTAGTAGCTGAATGCAATGAGGGGAAGTAGGCTTGGAGGCCATGGATATGCGAAACGCTGCAAGGAGAATTAATAGCCGCGATGCTATGGACAGTTACACATGCGATACATTACTTTTGAGTTTAATATGCGAACGCGAAGCGTTCGCATTCTTAGATAGAGCGTGTGTCCAAATGAGATCTGTACCCTTACTACCTTAGCGATTGAAAAGTTTGTTACCGAATTGACTAACTTCCGGTTTCATGGTGGGCTCCATCTTGAATTCTGTGATTTGATGCATGACGGGCGGTACGATTTTTCTCTGTAGATCTGGAAATCATACGCACATGTGATTTCTTTATGAATCCATCAGTCCAGTAAACGAAAATAAACAATAACTCCAAATAAAACCTCCAAGTATTCATTGTGAAATCCCTATCAGCGATAAAGTTTAGACTCGTACCTTCCCCTTGCTCGCACGGAAATCATATCTCCGGATCTCCGTGCGAGTCAATGGCAAGGTACGAGTCTACGATAAAGTTCATACCTCGCCTGCATTTGTACGGTCAATGTACGAGTCAAGAAAGTCGTGTCGTCTGCAAAAAATTATTAAAGAATTATCTTATCTTTATCTGCTACAAAGAATATTCATAACACCATCGCCATACGCTTCGGACTGTCAACACACCAGCGGTCATCAAGTGCAACGTTTCCAATATTTCGACTCTACAAAGTGTTGATTTCAGCAGAGGTTTGTTTAAATTTGCTGCACACAAACGTGTTGACATTATTTTACTACTGTCGTTACTTTCATAACCTAGGAATAATTAACTATTAGTAGTTCAACTGCCTTATGCTGCAACACTCATACAGCCTTTAGCTTATAAATATTCAATTTCACCCAAACTGAATATGCATTGCAACTCTAACCGAAAGCGAAACTTACAACTAGGGGAATTAACTCTACATAAAACATTGGATTTACTCCCATTACATACAATTTTTAATTTTATCTTTTTCAATTACTTTTTGTAATCCGGGTATTTTCTTCCTCATTCACAATGTTTGGGATCATTCTTATGCCAGAAAAAGCGTAAAACAAATTGAACTGAAATTAATGGATGCATTTCAGTGCAACACTATTGATGTCCCTGGTGATGAAAATTGTTTCTTTCATTGTCTTAGTTTAGCCATACATGGGAATATATCAAGGCACCGACATCACAGGGGGGGGGGGGGCATTACAGATACCTCATATTCCTACGAAGTAGGCTACAGATCGCAAATTGTCCGGTAATGAGTGAGTAAGTGAGTGAGTCAGTCCATCCGAATCCTTTCGTCGGCAAAATAAGGAGAACCGTTAACATTAGAACCTTGATTTTTGGTATGAACGTGCATTAGGGCATTGTTACCAGCAAGTTCTGAGCTGATCGAATTCTGATGAAAATTTAATTTATAATTATTTTTTTATTATTTATTGATGACTCGAGTGCACTGTCATGCCCATCGGGAACCCTTGACTGTACGCTTCACTGTGACTTTTAAGCGCCTGGGACTAACTTCGGCCGCCCAGCACTAAAGCAAAAAAAAAAAAAAAAAATTATGCGCCCAGCACTCGAAAACATGAGCAGTGTGACTAACGTCACAGGACCTACGAAGTACAGTAGGCATTAGGACTCGAACGTGAACTGAACTCTTGGAAATCCCCACCCCCAGTTGAAATCCTGCCTATATTAAGATGGGCATCGCCCAAGTCAGAATCGCCAGTGATTTTCATCAAAAATCAGCAGAAATGTTCATCAAAAGTAGGTCAGCTCAGAACTTGTTGGTAACAGTCTCCTAATGCGCTTCATTCCAAAATAAATAACGATCGCCGATTTAATTTTACAATTTTTTAATTAAAGGAAACAGATTGAATAATATAGGTTCAGTAGATTTCAAGCTTTACGTGTGAAAATACATTTACATATCTTTAATGGTTTTCAGTGCCCTTGTCCAGGATCAAAACAACTTTTTGAATCGCATTATTTTCCCAACAATACAACAAATTTTTATATATAGTACTATAGTAGAAAGGTAGCATTTATGTAGTTTACGGTAATTCAACTCCAGACCAACACCTTCTCTGCACAAGATAATAATTATTCTATGTCATTCTCCTGAGCATAACCGGTACAAAGACATACAGTGGGACAGGGTATTTTTAGCTCTGGGTAATTTGACCTGAATTTGAAGCTGATACACGTTAAAGGCTATAGTCCACATATAGCTACATGTATAACAATATACTGAAGTGTTAATTATCAATCTAATTTAAATCAGAATTATTTCAGATCAGAACTTGCTGGTAACAATGCCCTAATGCACGTTCATGCCAAAAATCAAGGTTCTAATGTCAACGGTTCTCCTTATTTTGCCGACGAAAGGATTCGGATGGACTGACTCACTCACTCATTACCGGACAATTTGCGATCTGTAGCCTACTTCGTAGGAATATCAGTAACTTTAATGGTACTTGCCAAAATATGTCGGCATTATACGTTTCCAGGTAGCTCCGCCATGTTTTCCCTAATAGTCCACGCCACGCTTCCCGAGCTGTATATGCCACGATGCATGAAGGAAGCAAATCATTTTATCGGAGAATGGAGGTTGTTATTTCGTCTGCTGCGAAGTTTTACCGAGCCACGAGTATCACTTTACATGTACATGTATTTTATAAATCATTGTCAGAAGCGCCAAGCAACTTTGAAAAACTTCTTCTCACAGAAGCGTCAGGGTATTTGTTGGCTTTCGGTGGTCGTTGTTGTTGTTCTAAGACGTCAGCTTCCAAAATATATTTTAATTATATCTATATTAAAAGCACACATGCATGTGTGCGCTCGCTCGTACGTCGTAATGAGTCTATTAGATCTACATGTACTATGAGATATCTATAATATGGCTAGTTGAACAGTACACTTGAATCTAGTATTAAACTGGAGATTCTGGAGTAATCTATGTTTAGCCTCACTGTAATGTTGACACACATGCCGAGAAAACAGGGCTTGGATTCAAGACAGACCCCTAATCACATGTGGTGGTATCCATTTACAGAGCGCGTGGCGGTGGTATAAAAATACACCATATTAAGGCGACCCTATTCCGATGAAGACTGATATCCTGGCCTGAGCCAGAAACACATGGCCCTATCAAGCTGAACTTTTAAGGTCAAATCTTCAGATTCTAAAACATAGGCCTACAATTTAGTAATAGTTAAATAACCTTCAACCACTCTTCCTGCTTTCTTATTCCGATCATGTGAGGCTGGACTATTTTCAATGTGATCATCGGGGCATGTGTGGATTTTGTCACATTTGCGAATCACAGAACAACAATATGCGATTTGATATTTAGAAGACGGAGTAATATCTGTACCTATTACGATATTACTCCCATTACAAAATGAGATTAAAAAAATTAGAACACAGATTTTATAATTACCTATCATTGGGTATTAGTGAAAAGGAATACGGTAAGGACAAGTATGTTAAAATAAAAATGTGAGGCTCTGTTTTGTAATATTAATTTTAGCTTACGGAACTCGAACATGAAGTTAACGTAGTATAGAAAATAATATTAGCATCATCCTTGAAATAGTACAAATGTGTTCGAACAGACACCCTATATGTATCCTATCACTGCAGCATTTTGCCGTTATAATATAACCATCATATATGTTGCTGGTATTACCGTTAGTATTAGCACAACTGTGCTCCTTTATATGTTGCTTGTATGTTGGATTTATCTAAAGTTGTGCAATAATGATTGTTTGACTGATTGATTATAGTATAAGATGGACAGCATTTCTTCCACTCTGCATATAGGCCTACGGGGGGGGGGCAGAAACGTTATTGTACCGTACTAAAAGTACACACTCCTCCCCACCCGTCATGCACACTTCTGGTATTTCTATATATATAACAGTAATTTGCACACTTATTGGCTTCAGTCTTTCATTCTTGATCTTCACATTTTCATCATCATCTTCCCACCCATATCGTTGAGGTGGTCTTCGCTCGCTTCGTGTAGGCCGCATGGTTTAATATTGAAAGACTACAAAACCGTTACGAAAAGGATCTCCAAAGCAAAGTTCATCAGATTGTCTTCGGATGTTAAATTACAAAATACATGTGTAGGCCCAGTTAGGACGCAAATACTCCGCTGACGGTGATGCAGGCCTAGAGCACATGTTAGAATTGTTGGTCCAGTTTTTCTGAGCGAGGGTGACACTGGATATTTGATCCGAGGCAGTTTTGTATCAAAACAGCTGTGAGGGCTAAATTTAGGGAGACGGGCTTCCGAGTCACCACGTTTATTGAAATATAATTCGGGTAGCTGCTGATAAGCGTGGCCGGCCAAACCAAGCCCCAGCCCTATAGGTTTTCTCGGCATGATTCCGATGGTATCCGTTTTCACTCATTTGCTGGTCTTGGAATTCCGTTGAAGGCATATTATACTGCACGTTTTATATATCCAGCCTATACAACATTGCATAATTTCTTCAGTTCAGTCATTAGTTAAAAAATGTTCTACCTCAAAAAGAAATAAAAAATTACTGGATTTTATGAGAGAAATTACTAAATTTAAACACAACAATGACCCTATTATCTGTTATTACTGAAGAGATCAATAATAAGATCATCGTTGTGTTTTAAATTCAGTAACCTATAACCAGTTGTTTATTTTTTTCGTGTGTGCTTTATTGTTCATTGATTATTACTATGTACTCTCTTCAGATGAGGTACCTTGAAGTTGAATGCCAAATAAATATATCCATGGAGAATGGCTCTCTTTTGATTCTTGCATTCTAACAAATCTCTGATCTTGACCGTTCTCACTTCAAATTTGTGTTTCTTTTCCAGTTTCCGGTCTTATTTTGGGACTTGAAACATTTACTTCTCAACTGCTCTGACAGAGCACCATTCCCTACGCTAATTTGAAAAAATCTCCTAATGCCGAGAAGAGGGGGGGGGGGTGCCCAACACCTCGTGCTGTACTGCTGGGCTGATCAGTGCCCATGGTAATAGAAACTGAGGGCGATAATAGTTGCTATGCTAACGACTCACCAGCGATGACATCTGGAAAAGTTAATAGTTCCCACTGTCAATTTAGAGATGCTATATAAATTCTCTCATGGTAGCACACAGGACCCCCAAGTCATCTCTCGAGTACACACTTAAATTATATCAAACCCTATTTCGTAGGTCCTGTGACGTTAATCACACTGCCACTGCCACCTTGATTTTTGGCATGAACGTGCATCAGGACATTGTTACGAGCAAGTTCTGAGTTGACCGAATTCTGATGAAAATTTGATTTATAATTCTTTTTTTTATTATTTATTGATGGCTCAGCGAGTGCACCGTCATGCCCATCGGGAACCATTGGCTGTATGTTTCACTGTGGCTTTTGAAAGTTTCCCTGGTACGGTATATCACGACACACCGGTTCTGGTAAAATCAGCGAAGTTAAGCGACTTTCAGCCCGGTCAAGACTTTGTGTAAACGGGGACCAAATTTAACCAATGGATAAATGAGTGAATTTAGTCTAATAGACGAAGGTCCCAAGCTGAATGCGCAAGCTGATGCAATAAGCATAGTAATGAAAACGTACATTTACCTTCTGTCATAGGTCTGTTAAATTTACCACTGTGCTATCCGACATGCGCGCATTAAAGACGTACGGGCTATAGCACTATCACTATTGCACAACCACCATAACACATGAGCAGTGTGACTAACGTCACAGGACCTACGAAGTGGAGTAGGCGTTAGGACTCCAACGCGAATTGAACTCTTGGAAATCCCCACCCCCAGTTGAAATCCTGCCTATATTAAGATGGGCACCGCCCAAGTCAGAATCGCCAGTGATTTTCATCAAAAATCACCAGAAATTTTCATTAAAAGTAGGTCAGCTCAAAACTTGTTGGTAACAGTCTCCTAATGCGCCTTCATTCCAAAAATAAATAACGATCGCCGATTTAATTTTACAATTTTTTAACTAAAGGAAACAGATTGAATAATAAAAAGTTCAGTAGATTTCAAGCTTTACGTGTGAAAATACATTTACATCTCTTCAATGGTTTTCAGTGCCCTTGTCCAGGATCAAAACAACTTTTTGAATCGCATTATTTTCCCAACAATACAACACATTTTTATATATAGTACTATAGTAGAAAGGTAGCATTTATGTAGTTTACGGTAATTCAACACAAGACCAACACCTTCTCTGCACAACATAATAATGATTCTATGTCATTCTCCTGAGCATAACGGGTACAAAGACGAATGAATAGCGTCTCTACATCACGTTGTTATCTAGATATATGAGACAACACATTTTGGGTATCGGCAATCTGATGAATGTACTATTCCGGTTTTCTTGTTTCACATTATATTCTATGACGGTTGATCGGTAATTTTCTTCATTGATAAACATTAAACCACCTCAGCTTCGTTGTGTGAATCGGAATTGCATTGTTGTGACACACCAACACACTCCGTGGCAGTGATTCTGTATCCCCTAATCAAGGAATCAAAATGGATCAAGATTTGAAATGACAAGAAAAACTTAGACATATTTTGTTTACACATGTAATTGTTTGTTTAAATTATATCCCAGTGTGATATATAGTCAATATTCAAGAGGTACAAAAGAATTCAAAAGTATGTGCTCATATTTTCACATCATGATCAAAGTTACTTTATGTAGTTAAATTCTACCCAAAGAAAATAAATTAAGACCCTTTAAACATGCCGTCATGGCTTTGTTTCACCCTCAGTAAACTTTTATCATTGTTGCTCACACAGACTAATCTGAAGGATGATACCACATCTTTCTTTCTTCTGCTGGGTTATTGCACCAGGCTGACTTAATTGGTTGATGTAGGATATTTCACAACCAGTGGGAAATTTGACCTGAATTTGAAGCCTGATGTGATGTGTGATGAAATGGTTGGATGTGAAATAGGATACACGTTAAAGGCCACAGTTTACATATATCTATAACAATATACTGAATTGTGTGTATTGAGGCTGGCAAGTTGGTAATAGCAGTGTAGATAAATGCACTAACAAATGATGGAAACTTAGCATTTCCTATTTCATACATGATAATATAGCCCACCAAAACGTTTACACTTAGATTATCTGTGACCAGGAGTTCGGTGCGCGTCGGAGTCCTAATGGCCACCCTACTTCGGATGTCGGATAGCACAGTGGTAAATTTAACAGACCTATGGCAGAAGGTAAATGTACGTTTTCATTACTATGCTTATTGCATCAGCTTGCGCTTTCAGCTTGGGACCTGAATTCACTCATTTATCCATTGGTTAAATGGGCCCCGTTTACACAAAGTCTTGACAGGGCTCAAAGTCGCTTAACTTCGCTGATTTTACCAGAACCGGTGTGTGGTGATATGCCGTATCAGGGAACCTTCAAAAGTCACAGTGAAACATACAGCCAAGGGTTCTCGATGGGCATGACGGTGCACTCGCTGAGCCATCAATAAATAATTAAAAAAATAATTATAAATCAAATTTTTCATCAGAATTCGGTCAGCTCAGAACTTGCCTGTAACAATGTCCTAATGCACGTTCATGCCAAAAATCAAGGTTCTAATGTCAACGGTTCTCCTTATTTTGCCGACGAAAGGATTCAGATGGACTGACTGACTCACTCATTACCGGACAATTTGCGATCTGTAGCCTATTTCGTAGGAAAAGTGTTATTTGTCTTCCGGAAATTGTCATCGACCTATTTTGTTCCCCGGTCTGGACAGCATCTATAGTCTCTATAGTTTTGATATTACTGGATTTTGGGGTTTTCCCAGCTTATCACATGATTTAGCCATCATCTATAGCAGGCAAGCCTGTATGAAATAGGAAATGCTAATTTTCCATCATTTGTTAGTGCATTTATCTACACTGATATTACCAACTTGCCATCCTCAATACACACAATTCAGTATATTGTTATAGATATATGTAATCTATGGCGCTACGTTTCGTAACTTGTGTCTAATTCCGCTTAACCCGGGGCTAGGGGCCGTATGAACCCATGTACTTCAAGATCCTCATGGTACTCATATGAACAGTCACAATCAAAGCGTGACTGAGATACATCATTCTTTAGATGACGACTTTACAACGAATATTATGGATTAAGAATACTGATCAGCGATACGGATTTGATATTTTTGGAACATCATGTTGTCTTGCCGGCATCATTGAAAACTGTTGACCGCTTCTCTCTTGCAGGAAACAAGCTTATGTTTATGTATACTAAGATTGTCTTTTTGAATTTGGTGCTAATACTGTTATATGGAATATGAAATAGGTCTTTGGATTATGGACGCGGATATTCTCTAATGGACGACGGCTGGATTATGAATGACGGATTAGACGCTTGTAACTTTAACGTGTATCCTATTTCACATCCAAACATTTCATCACAGACCACATCAGGCTTCAAATTCAGGTCAAATTGCCCACTGGTTGTGAAATATCCTGCATCAACCAATTAAGTCAGCCTGGTGCAATAACCCAGTAGAACAAAGAAAGATGTGGTATCATCCTTTAGATTAGTCTGTGTGAGCAACAATGATAAAAGTTTACTGAGGGTGAAACAAAGCCATCCTGCAAGCCACCCAAGGAATTTATCAGCTTGTGTTGGGACATTTTGTTGGTATCATGTAAGCTGTTTAGTAGTTTACTCATTCAAATCTCCATACCATATGTTCTGTTATTCAACAGACAAATTTCTTTACTGGTTTTAATTGTTTAAGTTTTACTGGGTTTCAACTGCTACAGATAGTAACACAGTACTGATACTGTAGAAATGAGTCTCAAAACTAACAGCTGGTGAACTATTTGGTAGTGTGAATTTAATTATTCCATGTTGAGTACAATTTGTTCACATGAATGGTGGAATGTCTGGTCTCTCAAATGAAAGTGTGTTATACATGTACATATCTCAAGCATGTCAGGTTTGAGGAATAAGCATGGTTGCAATTAAGATATAATCCAAGAAATTTCATGAAAATTATTGAATCTAAGTAGGCGCGGATTGTTTTCTTTTGAGAGAGAATGGTATTTTCTGAGTTACATGTACCTCAAAGATAGGTTGTTCAAGGCTGCTTTGTTTTTGCTGTTGCGTGCATCAAGTGTATGGAAACATGATATATGCACCCAGAGCCCTGATCTACAGCTGTATAAAACTCAACATCTGGCATTGACGGCATGTTTAAAGGGTCTTAATTTATTTTCTTTTTAGAATAGTTCAATCATATTAAACCCTACTTTGTAGGTCCTGTGACGTTAGTCACACTGCTCATGTATCAATTTATTATCATATACAACAAAGTATCTAAACTACAAACTTGGTTATGCTGATTGTAAGTTTACTTGACACTCCATGTTAAGTTGTAATACTGTGATAATTGTTCAAAAGCTGTTTCGAACAGTTATCCATGTATTTTACCTCATATATTACAGAGAGTGGTTTGGGTGTAAATAAATGGATTGAATTGAAATTGTATTGTACAATAAATGAAATTATTATTATTCCCATCCAAATCTCTGTTTTTTTTCCACTGCATTCGCAGAGTATAATATTGGGAATTTCATTTGAATTTTCTAACTTGATATGTAATAGGTAAAGCCAGAAGAGAAGGCAGATTTTCTATCTGCGTTCGCTTCTAGGCTTTGCCTATTTCATATTACAGTTCATATGAAACGAGACTGAAATAATGCTGATAAGATAAGCATATGTAACTTTTAAATAACTTGGTCCAACGAGCCTGTGAATCAGATAATGGAACGTTAACAATCAAAAAACACAAGCTGGTTTTCTACAAGAGGGAAGCGACCAACAGTTTTCAATGACATTAGCAAAACTTGAAAAAGTTCATATCATAAAATCCTGATCACTGACCATTCATTTTCCAAATAAATTTTCAGTTTTTTCCAGAGTATGTATTTCAGTCACGCTTTGATTGTGCTGTTAATTTAAACACTATAGAGATGTAAACACATGATATTCAAACGATCCCTAGCCCCGGGTTAAGTAGAAGTAGACAAAAGTTACGAAACATAGCCTCAGAGATCTTGCTCGCAACGATCATATGTTGCAGCCAGTATACTATATGTATCACACAATTTGAGAAACTTTGAATGAAGGCGTTTGGTATAGTCATGTTTGACAAGTTCATCGAATAATAATATGTGTGCTTACAGGCCGTGGATATGCGAGACGCTGCAACGATTTACAGCCGCGATGCTATGGACGTTTACACATGCGATACATTACTTTGGAGTTTAATACAATTCATATGAAACGAGACTGAAATAATGCTGATTAGATATGTAACTGTCAAATCACTTGGTCCAACGAGCGTGGACGTCAGATAACACAACTTTATAGATTCATACGAATAAATTTTGACTATCTTGTACGATGTTTACTGTGCCCAAGGAGAGAGAGAAAGAGAATTAAGGTTTAATGTCGCGTTCAGCAATATTTCAGCTATATAGGGACGATCAAACAATATTCTAAGTATTCAAGTTAATAACTCAGTAAACTAATGCATTAAAAACATGAAAATACATTAAAATTTAATGCAACAAACGGATCTCTCCCAAATAATCTAAAATACAATCTTCTTTTACTCGACTAGAAAGATCTTTCAAAGTAGCTGCCCGATAAAAGTTCTCTCTTACATTCTTAAAATCTATACAGTCGATAAGAATATGTTTCACCATGAGAGCATCGTGGCATGTAACACACCTTGGGACGGACTCATTTTCCAGCAAATGCTCGTGAGTTAATCGTGTATGGCTGATTCTACATCGTCTAATCATGGCTTGATCGAAACGTTTCTGGTTGTTCAGATGAGCACAGCCTACAGTTTTTTGAACTCGTGAAGTTTGTTATTATCTATAGCATCTACCACTAAGGCTAGAGCGCTGAAACTTACCACACAGTATCTTGAGTTCAAGCTCTACCGGGAAATGTAAAAAAATCCAAGATGGCCGCCATGATGACGTCACAGTGACGTCATCTTCTCGGAAGCCATGTTCCGGCCTTTTTGGGGTCGATTTTTCGAAATTTTCCGATTTTTCTCTCGAAAAAAATCAAATAAAATATAGAATAATTAGTTTTGCATAAATAAAATACTTTCAGGCAAGGAAAATGTGAAGAAATGGAGCGAAAAGATTGAAAAACATTACTTTCGCGGATACCACATGGCCGCTATTTTGAATTTACCCATGATCCTCTGCCCGGGGGTATATGAAAATAGACTCAAAATGACCTCAATAAGATAAGCTTAAAAGTCAAAAAGTTTCAGCCTCCTCGGTTTTGTCGTTTCGGAGCAACAGAGAAAAGTTTACCAGGGGGGGCACTTTCTCCCCCCCCCCAGGCCAGGTAGGCTTAATGGGAGACATATGCATATCGAATGACGGATTAGACGTCTGTATTATAGTATTTGAGGGTCATGCCAATTTACAAGTACTACTATCTGTTTCACTTCTCTCTGGACCATGTTATGAAAGCATTACCGGAGATGAACATAGGAAGAAAGATTTCGTTGGAACATATACACGTGGCGCTAAACAGATATTGAATTGAATCAGCGAACAATGTGATTTCATGATACGGCCATCACGAGATCGAACTCTCTTTCCGCGAAAGGTACCAAATGACGTCATTGCCCATGCGGCGTCGGGCTAAGGTTAGGCATCCCAGAGGTGTCCTACCTAATTATTATCCGAGACGCGTGGGCGTCAGATCTGAATCTCAGCGTGCAACGTTTCTCAAAAACAACCGTTTTCCGTCCAATATATCCTGATGTTTTTGAAGATGCCACAATCATGCTATCTCTAACCGGCTATCTCTAACCGGTACTTTTTAGATGTACCAACCACGGGCATAATTGAGTCCCCATCCTCTCTTACACAGATTTGACTTACCCCTAGTACTAGTGTTAGGGGGGGGGGTGACTCTTCTACAGTTTAGCAGGTGTAAGATTCGATGCACAGCTCTCGTCCATCATAAAATTTGGAATCAGCAATTTCAAACGAGTATGTAATGAAAGACATTAAAAAAACTGGTATAATATTACTGTATCTTTACTGAAAATAAGAAATATTTTATCAAACTGGTAATTAAAAAGACTGAGTATCATCATAATCATGGCTAAAGTCAAAACGACAGCCAGGAGGGCGTAACAGAAAAGTAGAGATTTCGTATCTTTCTACAAACTCGAGTCATTTTCTGCATAAAACATTTTTTTAATGAAATGCCTAAATCCGAGCGTAACAAAACAATATGCAAATGATTCTAATGCACGACACTTCGTTGAGTCGTTAAGGTTTAATAAACCAGTGCATTGATCAAGATTTAGGTTTTCTCGTAAATGTTCTGTAAATTTCTCTCGTCGGAAATTAAACTTTGCCTCCACTCTGTGGAAACTGTTTATGCGCGATTGTAGCGGAGTCATATTTGAAAGACTAATCGGCAATGGTTCGACAGCGTAGAGTTGGATTATTCCTTTTTTTTAACTGGTGCATGAGTTCATTTTCTCCAATCACACATTCCCATATACTTTGTACTCTGCAGGTAGGTGTAAAAAAATTGTCGCGAATAGTTTTGATTACTGGATGAATTTTGTTCTCATTCAGTCGGAAGATGACTATTCTCTCCCCTTAAAGGTTAGGGAGCGTGTCAAAAGTTTTGACGCGCACGTGTTCATTTTTTAACAGGGGGTCGTTCATTTCCGCATGCGTCAGGTCGTTCATTTTACAGAGCAGCGTCAGAAAATGAACACTAGAACGTTCATTTTTGAATGCACTCTGACGTTCATTTTTGCACGTTCGTTTTCGCATGTTCATTTTCGCGAGCAGAAATGAATAACATGCAGAAACCTGCCTTGCGATGTTACTATTATAAAATGCGCCGGGTCAAATCTACTTTCCCGCAGCGCGGCCTTTCTCTGTTATAGCATTTATTGTAACTTACAATGTGCTTTGCATTGTTTATATACATGTATTCAGTGCATTCTGTAAAACCTAGAGTGGTGTGTCCGATGTCTGCGATTTTGTTTAATAAACGGATGATATATGGAAGGACAATGATAGAATTGTTTCTCTGTTAGGGGCCTACTTGTCTCCGTCACGGCTTCAGTGTTTTGTCGCCACCTGGAGATATTATTATCTTAAATTATCTGAAATCGTTGAATGTTGTAAAATAGAGAACTGTTAATTAATCTTTGTTTATATAAGAAAACACGTGTGTTGGCTTTTTTGTTTCAAGTCATTTTCGCTGGCTATTCAAAATCCGCCATTGATACCGACCGGTTCGATAAAAATGCTGTTGTCGACCCTTCAATTCAGCGCTCGTGAAACAATCACAATGCTACATAGGATATTCCATTCCTTTTCTTCCGGTAAAAGCCTTCAAAACCAAGATAGAACAAGTTTGAATGAGGGTGTTGTGAAAATTATATACGGGACGAACAGGGGCCACACATTAATTAACACAAAAACCCATAATACTGCAACGTTATTTTGAAACCCCTTCAATTGCCTCTTGCTGGTGAATGGCGCATCCCCACACAGAGCAGTCAGTTCTATGGTGTTACACACGATCTCATTTGCATATGAATAAGTGTCATTTCTAGTCTGGATGAAACTTGCATGCTGCACGTGACACTTACGTGGACTCCCCTGTTTCAATTTCATGCAGTCCAGATTCCCTCTGTGGCTTCTATCTTGATTTAACAGGGGGGAGTACTGCAGTGTAATTCCCTCTGCTGGTAACCTAACCATCCCGCACACCCCTATCTGTGAAGAGTGGCAAGATTATTAAAACAAATATGCTCACAGCTGGACATGCTAAAAATAAACTAAACACTTCATTTGCAAGAATGTCCCACACCTCCAGGTAAATGTGAACATAGATTGTTACACTGATGAGAGGAGTCAGGACTCAAACAATGTAGCCATTGACAATTTAAATATCAAAGGAGAGCCTGTCAAGACTTGGAAAGTAAGGGGCTCTGAGGGGTTATACTATTACACCGTGCGATGTGAACACCTCAATCATTTCAAGTTTGTTTCATATAAAGTGGACTTTAATGATGATAATAATAATAAATATACGGCATCTTTCTCGAACATGCTATATGTTTGTGATCT
Source organism: Hanleya hanleyi (assembly GCA_036873755.1). Taxonomy (NCBI): domain Eukaryota; kingdom Metazoa; phylum Mollusca; class Polyplacophora; order Lepidopleurida; family Hanleyidae; genus Hanleya; species Hanleya hanleyi. The sequence goes on from JAVTVY010023560.1 coordinate 69,988, forward strand.
TCATGTTTTAATGCACAAACAAATAATGCTTGAGAAATGTAGACTGTATAGTCCAGATTTCGCATCAATCATGTGATTCTTCAGAGCTTTATTGATCAAAATACGATAATAAAATCAACGTTATATGTACACTCTCAAAACGCAAATGTTAGATTTAACATCTAGAGGGTTGGAGGAGGGAAAACATTTAGAAAGTGTACATCTGTTCAAGGGGCTTTCCGAGATGGCTCATTTTTGACACCAAATAATAAATATAACGAATAGCATTTAGATTCCGCAAGATGTGTAATACATCAAATTGAAACGACAATATTATGCCGAGGTTTCAAATGTTGACAGTGTCAGTTACGGCCTGCCAGGAAAATCCCGGTGGTCATTTGGTGTGCATAAAAAGCCATCTGGACCTGAAGAATATCACTATTTTCCCATACGAAATAAATTAGTAGCGGTGAAGAAATCTGATGCAATGAAGGCGCACACACCTTACAACTTGATATACCCAGGAACGGCAACTGACTTTGAGCTCTCACCTTTTCTGGGCCTCCTGGGCAGACGGCACGTGCGTCACGCACGATCAATACAGAGCAGGTCAGACAGGACAATAGGGGACACCTAGGGGTTTAGCATATACGGTTGACAAATAGGTTAACAATCGCGATCAACATCCGTCGAATGCCATCTATCAAATTTGTTATATAAATGTCTTACAAATACGTAATATAATAATGTGTGGTTTGATATCATGTTCTTATCCGAAGTCCTTATTCGTCTATCAAATTTCTTCCAATTACGAACATTTTAAGGAGCTTAATTCATCAAATTGTTCACCCGATTATTGTATCATTCTTTACAATATTTGGTCACATCGGACTTTTAATAAAACCAGATCAGTATGGTGATATTTCTTTGTCGAAGTTTAATATTATATAGTTCATCTCGTTTTCTTCCAAAAAATAATACACGCGCGTGAGTTCATTTTTGTCGCTCGTTCTATAATTCCCGGTAAATAATTCCCCAGAATATATACGAAAGATCCACTTTTATTATATTAAATACATTTATTGAATTTGCTGTAGATAAACGTCAAATCTTTGCCATAATTGCTTTGAAAGAACGAAAGTACTTCTTCAGAGGAAGTGGGTTATATACCTACGAAAGCTAGTGCAAAATAAATACAGTTAAGTCTTAAAAGTGCTGCCTTTTCGAGTGTTCTGTTTTTGTTTTGTTTTTTTCGTTCTAATAAGAGTCGACATGATAGCCGTAATGTGAGCCCTTCAGCGCAGTCTGGCCGCTATCAATAAGCCATACTAATTTGAACGTTCAGAAAAGAATGTTCTTTATCTGACGTTCATTTTTCTGACGGGGTAGTGTTCATTTTCTGACTGTCGAGCGTTCGTTTGCTGAGAGAAAAAGAACGAGTACCTGTTCATTTTCTGGCGCATTCTTTTAGTTTGAACGTCAAAACTTTTGACACGCTCCCTAATAGCTATCTATATCTTGTTAAAGAAATGTTACCAAATATATTTATAGTTTAACAAATAATAATTGGGCAAATAGTAATGGTAGAATTTTAGCTTTTGAAATAATAACTAGAGGAATGGGTGGCTCAGAAGAATCATTCTCTCGATTGGGATGTCGTGTGACTATCAAACAAGAATAACTTCTCACTTGAGAAATAATGTTATGTGCTTGGCAGAGTAAATTCCACAATATGAAAATATTTCATTGTACAAGTATTGTAAAATTAGAAACAAATCATGGATCACGGATTAGGAAAACAAGTCTTATCTGGCAAGGGGCCGTTCCCATTTAACGTTCGTGTTTCCATGATTTAAACCATTTCGTTTAAACCATGCCACGAACGATGGGTGTATCGTTGGTTCGTTTTCTCAAAAAAAAACATTGAAAAAACGAACGAAGAAAAAACCATTGCGTTCGTTCGATGGTTTTCTATAGAGTTTCTAAGGCTGTGACTTGCTGGAGAAAAAACGAACGAAAGTAGTGGCGCCTGAGTGACGTCACACTAAGACACGCCCACACACTGCTTGAACGAAGGTAGCTCATACGTGTAGGCTGTTAAACTGTCGATAACAGGCCTACCGGTATATACCCGTCATCGTATTAAACTGACCAGAGTGTGTGTGCATTCGGACGAGGATTTATAAATATAATCTATCATGGACTATTCAGTGTTGTAACCCAAACACTGGGACTGCTGATTTAATGACGAGAAGCCGTACACATGATCATTCTGTTCAGAATATTTCAACCTAACTCAATTCATTCTGTTCCGATAACTGGTTTATATAGTTTGTCTTATTTTCATAAATACCTGTATGCAGTCGGCATCAAACAAATAAGATATATAATGTTTTTTTTTGTTTTTTTTTTATAATATAATGTTAATATTATTAACCCATGTGTGGCTTTCTTATGGGACCACTTTTGTTCAAGTTGGGAAATGCGTGTTTGTCAGTTGGTTTGTGTTTCTCTTAGTGTACTTTCTGATTGTTTCAATATTGAACTTTTCTTTCTATCTAAAACAGGCAGTTGAAGAAAAATGGGTACTGTGGATATTTGTGAAAATAAAAAAAGGTAGCATGAAATGGTGATGACAGTGATAAGACTGTTACATTAAGAGTGACAACGGATTAATATTTGTATAGAATTTGAAAGAACTAAAAAAATCCTTATGATTAAACGAATCCGCAAACAGCGACATTTCGGAACGCGACATTCGGCACATTATTAGAGATCAATAGCCGCGTGAAATAAACATCACTAAGACTGAGTTGAATTTGCAATCAACGCCTCTAAGTATTACATGACATGAAACTGATTGCTTCACACTGTGAAACTGACAACGCGCTCCGCCAATGGCCGATATATACAAACAACTCTTTAACCGGAAGGTAAAGAATTCATTTTATTTTCTGCGATCCAGTACCAACAGGTCATTTATGAAGGAAGATGCACCTGTCGGTGTCATTAACACAAATGACATGTCGATTAATTTATTTCCAAGATCGACCGTAGTTCATGTCTTATTTCGCGTTATGACGTTAAACACTCTATAGTTGACGGTTATGTTCTATGTATTCTGCAAAAGAGGCAAAGAATACCCTAAATGTGTCATTTATTCCGCGTCGGATATACAATCAATTATCCAGGTAAGAAAATATAATTCAAATATATATTCATTAGAGATAGACGAAACGTTTTATTTCAATTGGATTAGGAAAACCTCAGGACATGGACATACCGATTAAACGTTCAATAGTATGGAAGAAAGACGTTTCCGAAAAAAATCTTTGTCGGGATTCCATTTTGGGCCGCGATATGCGTATACGACAAGCGGTCCCAAAATTTGGTGCCCGCACAACACTCCGATCGTCTGAGAAGCGACGAAACGGTCAAAGATACGGACATATAGAAACCGGGACCCCCTTCCAGATTACCAATAAATTTCATGTCCATTTTGAAAACCCAGACGTTTCGATCGAAATAGAACGGAGAGGAAACCGAAAGGCGTCACCACGGGCTGGTGTATCGTTTGTTCCTACACGTACTTATAGCTATCAATATAGTAGACTCTCTATATAATACAAATTCAGATAACAATAAATAATGCGATCGGGGATTGACAAGAAGATAGCATTTAGCCATTTAGGACGAACCGAATAATCAGTGTCTGACGCGATGATATCGGCTCAAACCGGGGCAAAAACCTGTGCATTACTTTCTTTTGTCTTCTAATTATGCAGCTGAACTTCAACATCTAGTTACACGTAAAAGAAATTTTCTGCCTCCCCAAACGTCAGAAAATTCGGCATTGAATTAACGGATTCTTTTTTCAGTGCCAACGGAGATTGCGTTATCAGGTTGGATAATGCGAACATCACGTGATTGTATTATTGCGCCGTCGTTTTCTAGCGAACGATCGAACGACGGCAAACAAAGAAGGAAAAAACCACAATGGTTTTCTGTAAAACGAACGACTTCGTTCAGTGGCGAACGAACCAATGCGTTGAATGGTTTTTTCAATGGTTTTCCACGAAAATCAAAACGATGGGTGTAGAACGACTTGGGTTTTTTCAGAGATTTAAACGAACGAAGCAAAAACGCTAATTGGGAACGCTACCTAAGACTCAATCAAGAAAAACAGTCTTACACGTCTCCCAGGGATAGTAAGTTATTGGTCAAGGAAGATATTGTACTGTGCAACTGAATGTCAGGCTTTTATCGTTTCAATGGCGTTGTAGCCAAATGGACAGAGAATGCAGGATGACAGAAATTGTTTGTAACCTGAATTAGCAATTATAATATCTAAGACCATCTGGTGAGAGGAAATGAACAGTATGTGATTACCGGAACATAGAATTACGGAACGGTGAGACATGGCATTCCGACTGGGCGCAAAACATTTGGAACGCATGAACATGACAATGCCATGCTACACCCGGAATCGATGCTGTTTCTTAACATGAATTACTACCATAAATACCTTCACTCACTCCATTTAACACATATATAAAGGCGAAATCATTTCGATGCTGATAATTTCGTTTGGTACTGAGAACTTGTACTGAGCCATGGCTGGCTAATTAATGGATGCTGAACAGGACAGATGCATGAACAAATTATCAGACCCAACATAAATGTATCTGCAAAAACAATATTTATTGGAATAATAATGTGGAACTCCCATCGTCGTAATTTCAATATCGATCGTGTTGGGTTTTCATCATAGCCAGGTCTACATTCCAATGTACGTTATGTTGGTTCTGTTCTTGGCGATCTGGCAGGAATATGCGGTTTGTTATTTAATAAGTTAAATGAATACCAGCTGTCGAAACTGGTGGATATGTGACCGTTATGGCAAAGTTAACAGCATAATATCTACAGAAACAACGTGTTGAAATAGAAAAGTCGTTCCATGTTGAGCGTTGGTGCTTCATGACTGGTCCGTTGACGTCCAACCGTGAACCGTTGACTTGTTTTTGGCCGTGGATAATTGACTGTCATCGATACTAGCAGAGTGTTTACAATGTCTGACTAAGTAGTTTTCGTTCATGTTCACAGCAGAATGCCAAATTAATTTACGATCGGTACCGATGTTCAAAGTTGTATAAATTCTAATCTGATATATTTGTCTGGTGTAAGTTTAAGCAGTTATTAAGACGCGTTGGCTCATCTCATGGAGTCCATAGTATTACTTTTATAACATACGCGCATACATTTTAGGAACTGACTAATTTGAATGCATGTATTGACAGATTGGAACTGCGACCGACACTGACATGAACTGGAGGGACTGGAGATACATGTACTCTAAAAAGAATTTGCTCAGTACCGAAGATGACAATCATAGCTTTCCAGTAATATGTAATACATAGATATATTCGTTTGAAAATGACAGATAATTCTTGGGGGTTGTTTTCTATCTGTACAGAAAGGTTTCAGGAGGTTACAGATGAAATCGAACATTCAGCGTCTTTTAAATAGGATTATGTCTTCTCCGAAGTTCACGGACATTGTCATGTTTATATACGATGCAAACACTCTCAACTTCTTCATGATGATATTATATGTGTATTGCGTGTCGTGTGCCAATATATGTTATCAATAGGGCAACATTTTACAGAGCAGCAGTATTTACTACGCTACATGAAACCATTAGTCCGTGAATGAGGTTAGTTGGTTCACTTCCCCCCGGAAGAAAACAGGAGCATTTTCCCTCAATATGCTGTATCCAAACCGGAAGCCAAAACCAGTCTAATCGTAAAATGTTCTTCTAGACGATATTGAAATTATTATATACTTCAATTGACTTTCTTGCAAGTGTTTTGTCTGTAAATGGTTCATTCTTTCAGACAGCGCTCTTCATGTTCACCGTGCGGTCATTCTCTGTACCCATTGCGAGCACGATACATTATAGGTCAACGTAAGCGTGCTAGCCGTGCCATCTCATTACGAATATGTCTCCTTTATTCCAGGAAGAAGGTTAACACATGTAAATACGTTTCGTAATTGTTCCCTAGAAATCCAGGCAGCGTTTTACAAAATCTGTCAAGCTTTACCGTGACTCCTGCAACTGTCGCATGAATTCGCTCGCTTGCGTGCGGTTAACGTGATATTCGCGTCAAAACGGAAACCGTTTCGAGACACCTCTGTGGATTTATTTTTCCTTTTTAATTTATTGTTCGTTAGAATTTGATTTTAAACGTTCGTATCGGTATTTGTCATGTAATGATTTACCGCTCAGAAGCCTTTCATACTGAGTCAAACCCCCGAGATTGCTTCGGGATTTTGACGCGGTATGAAAGACGTCTGAGCCATAAATTAGTACGCAACAAACACCTCTATCTGTAGTAAACCCTTAAGTAATTTGGCCTCATCACGATGTCTGATCATGTTGGTATCCTCAAAACCTTGTTATTAAATTGCCTGAGTTTAATGCTCATGGTCTGTACTGCTTATTGTCGAAATGTAATAAAAATACTAATTTAACTATGCATCTATAAGATGTGCGTCTGTCAAATTGTAAAAACAGTACACAGGTTCAATTCATCACCATGGATAGTCTGAACTTACCTGATTTTGAATGTTAATGGTCTATACTGCCTATTGTCGAAACGTAATAAAACGTACATCGATTTGACTATTCATTCGCAAGATGTGCGTCTATCAAATTGTAATAAGGAACACAGTCTCAATTCATCACCATGGATAGTCTGAACTTGATCTACAAAAAAATCCAGTATGACGCATTGTGCAATGTACTCTATCAGAACACTCTTATTTTGCGTTCGAAACAACACTCATTAACAGGGAATTAACATCAAATGTTGAACGCGAAGCATGCCATACATGCTGTATATTCCGTTGTCAAAGACAGAGATAACATTTGTACATAATTTCACGGCCCAGCTGTGACCAGATTGGCCAATTATGTTCAATTGTGTGTTAGGGTACACGACAGACAGGAAATCAAATATTCCGGTCAATAAGAGAACTAATCACAATATCCCATAAGAAAGGAAACGAGAAACGCTGTGATCACCGAAACCCATAGCTCAGATATTATCTCATTCTTGTTCGTTCGTTTTTAGGCGTGCTAATTGCACAACATAATCAACACTTCTTACGAGGCCTAATTCTGACTGTAATAGAATATGCTTCATTGTTCAATATTATTCATGACGAGGACCTTGGCCATAATTTTGCGAATTAGCCACAGTCCAGCCAAATGCACCCAGCCAACTTAAACATATTCAAGATATATATTCGTCAATTTACAAATCCTCTTCGTAATATCTACCATTATAGCTGATGTCCACATAAACAAACATAAATATACATTTGAAAATGGAAGATATTTTGATAAATGTTACATTTTTCAACATACGTTATGACATCATCTGGAATATATAAATTATTTTCATTCTAGTTCTATTTTCAGTGTAACATTCATATTTTTTATATCAAATTAATCTGAGGGATTTATAGAATGCATGTGTATATGCTGCATTTTTGCGGTTAAAGATTTTTAATTTATTTTTATATTTAATTTTCCAAGCCAATGGCTGGAAACCATATATTATTGGTATTATTAGGGGGCCCAGCAAGCATGGATGGATTTCTATTGTAATTGATGAGTTTATTTTTATTTTACAATATTTTGTCCCCCGCCAATAAGGGAGCTAAAGAGTACAAATATATAAGTACCAGAATCGTTCACCGTCGCTTCATAACGTGGTAGTAGACTAAATGAATTTGTGCACAGATAGGTGGATGTGATTGGTCGTTTGGAAATTTGCATTGAAATCCGGAAATCGGCGCAAAGCTTGGTACAAATGATCAATGGATCAAGGCCTCTCAATATCATATTTGAAAAGTTTCTCCGTGGAGCAAGTTCGCAGCCATAGTCGTTAAACTACAGCTCAAACTACAAGAATCACATCGGAAGGATAGAAGTGTCTAAATATATGTTTTAAGACAAGGTGAGTATGAAAAGTGATGTCTCGCCGTCGATAAACGTAATCAAAAGTCATACAAAAAATACCACAATGCAAGGCGACGCCAAACTTCCCCGTTCATTTTAACTGCTGCACAATGCGCTGGCGTGTAAGACGACATGAATGTGACATCTCGATGAAGTGTGGGTTGAATACATGTAGCTATTAAACGATGAAGTGTGAGGTGAATACATGTAGCTATTAAAAAGAGTAAAGTATTTTCATTGCAAATAAAGTTGCTTCAATCGAGACCGCGGATCGGTCAATTCTGCCTTGCTATTGATATTTTAATTGATCGCCTGCGGGCTAGCCAGTTGTCATGATACTCAGAAATTTCCAAGCCAAGCCTTCTATCCCATGTTGGACCTGTCGATTCAGTCTCTGACCCCATAGCATTGCGCCAGGTCCATGACCAGCCTGTACATATTTTGTTTAAATTAAATCTGCTGTTGTGTGCGCATACGTTCTGCCTTTCCGTCATTCAATCCATAGAAAATGCCTTTTTGGCGGAGAAAGGTTTCTAGTTCACGTGTTTTTGTTGCTATCTTGATTTTTGCGAACATTTTAACACATTTGCAAGCGCTTATTCTCCTGAACCCTGATAGATCGAGACTTGTAGTGTACTACACTATATAGGGAAGGCCATGTTTTGTTGAACGGAAAGCCAATATCGTTGATGGGCTCAACGCTTTGGCGACCATATTCGATCAACCTAGCTTCATAAAAAATCTTCTGCTTCAAAACTTCTGAACCAAATACTCTGAAACTTGCGTGATCCTTGGTCCAAGTTATTGTAAATTTTCTTAAGACGAGTTACTCCGTCGGTTTAAAATGAACTAGACGGACCATTGTATCTGATCCATATTTTGTAAAAATAAAAGCTGAGACTTCTATATTTTGTTGAACGGTTGCTTTACTCAACAAAGTACTCAAAAGAATGGAAAATCTGGAATTTCTCGAAAAAATAAACGTTTGAAAATGGAGATTTGTTTTCGATGATGACAGGCATTTCAGTTTGAATAACTTCATTACGTACGTCGACCCCACAGCCAATAGATTAACATATTTATAATAATCCCAGAGAAATTTGCTTTCCGGTAGCGGAATAACAAGAACAATGTGAAAACCCCAAAAAATCCAAAAGGTGTCTGATCAGCTGCTGCATCAATGTAGCATTAACCCTACCTGGCCTGTGGGGGGAGGGGGGCAGCAAAGTGGCTAAGAACTATTTTATTTCATATCAGATTATTATTTATCATGCAATCTTTGCAAAGGAAACACATAAATAAAAAATTCCAAAAATCTGACAGAAAAAAACGTCCAAAAATGCCTTTTTTGAAAATGGCATCACTGTGTCGTCATCATGATTGCAATCTTGGAATTTTTTTTACATTTTCAAATATATAGTGTGGTGAGTTTCAGCCCTCTAGCCTTAAGGATAGCGAAAATATTTGGAGAGGGGCACTTTCCGCCCCCCCCCCCCCCCCCCGCCACTCCCCAGACTGCGATACACCCCAAATCGCTCAGACCATATAGGGTTAACGTGTACACAGTTTCCCGCATTTCTACGAGAGAGACGTAGCGTATTTCTACGTGAGAGACGTACATGTAGAATCTCAGTCTCTGTCTGTCATAAAATATGCTTGTTTTTTTTTCTTGCTTTTCATGCTTGCTTTATATCATTGTGCCTCAACTGTCACACAAATACTGCAGTAATCTGAGCTGACCAGGTTTTGTAGGCACGCGCCTGCACTTTCAGGTTTCTGAACACTCCGATGGCAAAAACACGAAGGTAACTTGCAGGGTATTTGCTATTGTGCTAGGCTTTCTAATGTAATTTGTGTATAATTTACACTATAATTAGTGTAAAATAAGACGAGGTTTGAGGGAGGTACTTTATGTAAACAAGATAAATGTATTGGCCATAGTTGTAACCGGCACCGGTACTACAAACTGTAATCGATATTCGATATAATTATATATGCGGACGGATTATTTAACTTTATCAGCCATTATAAATGACATATAAAGAATGTTGTCAACATGTACAAAATATAATTACAACACATATAAGAGAAGTTGGAAGAGGTGCCGACATACTGACTGAGTCACCTGACTTCACAATATAGTCTTCCGGTTAACCTATTCTAAAGCACATACCAAGAATCTAACGATTCGTGATATGTGTTGTATCTCAGGTACGCTTTTATTGTACCTGTTCATGTGGCAACTTGGATGATATGACCACACGGCCCCTAACACCGGCATAAGCGGTATTAGATACAAATCTAGAGAGCTATGATGGAAATGCTCTGACAACTCGTATATTTGGTAATTGGTGAGCTGTGTCGCTGTGACTCAATACTCAAGTATCATTAGTTTCTACAGTGTGCATGCCCATATTCTCTAAACGAAGGACGGGACTTTTTCTATGCATAAGTATAGTTTACAATGCAGTATAAAAAATATAACGTAGAGTGCCGGTCTTCTTATTGTTACCATGGCCTAGCGTTCTATAACAAGACTTCACAACGTTAATCAAACTTAGTCCGTATTCGTCTAAATATAGTCAGAGTAGGAGTCGTTGGTACTAAATAATCTACCAAATGCATTTCTGGCACTTAAGCATTCACACGAGGTTATCAGTCAACACTAACCCCTGTGGACCTCCCGGGAATGATTTGCTCCTTCAGCACTGGACACCAATGGAACTCTCGACCAGACTATTGCCTATTCTGTGCATGTAATTTTACTGCCATTTAGTACGATGAATGCACAGTTTATAACTACACTGTGAACCCGCCAGAAACAATTATTGTCATTAGTCCCCAGGGCAATAGTCTTGGTCCGTGCTGATTCAATCAGCATCTGTTGCTAGACATCATATGGAGAAAGATTCTACAAGAGGGATTACTGCGTTATGACCAGAGAAATTGATATTCCTGGATTATTGATTGCTGAGACATGCGGCGGGTTATCTAAACATCATAATACAAAATATCGATGTAAATATCTTTTGAGAAGTAGCTTAATTAATGGTACATATATGTAGATCGATCTATAATGTATCTCCCTCGACGTGTTACATGAATAGCAAGTGTCAGAACCGACATTCAAAATTCAACCGTCATCCGTGAAAGAATTTCCCCATCAATACCCGAAAGATCTATTTCCACAGCAGCACCAACTCCACATGTGTATGCAATATAAATAATAAAAACACAGGATGGTTTCCCACAAGAGAGAGGCGGTCAACAGCTCTCAATGACACTAGCAAGACATGATGTTCTTAACTTAAATCGTGAACTTAAAACTCAAATACAAGCGTCTAGTCCGTCATCCATAATTCAGCCGTCGTCCATTAAAGAATATCCGCGTCCATAATCCAAAGACCTATTCCATATCCATATAACAGTATTAGCACCAAATTCAAAAAGACAACCATAGTATACATAAACATAGGCTAGTTTCCTTCAAGAGAGAAGCGGTCAACAGTTTTCAATGATACCGACAAGACATCATGATGTTCCAAAAATATAAAATCCGTATCGCTGATCAGTATTCTTAATCCATAATAATCGTTGTAAAGTCGTTATCTAGAGAATGATGTATCTCAGTCACGGTTTGATTGTGACTGTTCATGACTGACTGTAATCACCGATAATTATTCTTTATCCAAATGAATGTTCAAGTCTTATTCGAGATTAGGTATTTCAGTGAACTTTTCATTTGTGTATTCATTTGAGCACCACGGAGATCTAACACACTTGATATTTAAACGGCCCCCAGGCCGGGGTGAAGTGAAATTATACACAAGTTGCGAAACGTAGCGCCACAGATCTTGCACGCTTCGATCGCTCGTTGCTCTTAGTGTACAGCATTTATCAGAGAATTCGAGAAACTTTGAATGAAGGAGATTGGTGGTATAGCCCCCTTTGACATGTTTCTGCAATAATATTTGATGGGGTTGAATAAAATCGTCAGAGTCGGCACATAAACATTCATATATCAAACTATGCCTGAATTAGCAGGGGAATATATAATTCTGGAGCTGGCTGTAGATTAGGTGGGAATGCAGAATTGCATGCAGTTACCATTCTAAAAAAATGCCATTCCTCTATTGTTTCATTCGCTAACAAATGTTTCAACATGCCTACACTATAAAATATGCATTAACCAAATCATGTACTACAAACGGCGAGAGCTTCCTACTTCCATGGTGATGGGTTTACATATACATCCCCAAAGGAACAGCCTAAGCAATGATAATAGCTTTGTCCTTAGCATCAATTGATCAGGCGCAATAATTCAGATAAATATCGATTTTCTTTTTCTGAGGGACCAATATGAGCGGAAGTGAATTTGTCATATTTAACAGAACAATACGATGTAGTGCACAATAGGGATCACAGAAACACAGATAACCACTCACATATTTAAATACGTGCTTTTCTTTAGCCGGTGCGAGCACTTCGTTTGTCGTGAGCAGGCATGCATATAAGATGTTTCGAAGAACAATCTAACCGCTATTGTAATATAGTTTAAAAAAGCACTTTCTGAATATACTGGTACACGACTAGCACATATACTGATACCCGTGAATAATGAATGAGTAGCATGTTCATTAATTGCTGTTTCAATTACATTGTTATACTAATTCTAAATATTCTCCAATATAGCTATCACACGAATCATCCCGTATAAGTAGACATAGGCGGAGTTTTCAACTATATCTTCCATTCAGTCTGAAAATAATCCATTGTATACGTTAGCCCTAAATTAACTGTATCGCCAAAACCATTGTGACAGTCGCTATTGTTGTGAAATCGGACTGTCTCCATCAATCAAGCAATAACATTATTATGTCAAGCTCTTTGTGAGACTCATTCTTCTCAAATGTTATAAATGCAGTTCATAGGAGTATCCCTTGTTAAAAGGTATTATCTTAGCTGATCACAGTGCTCAGCAGGATCAACTCGGACCAACCTAAGCAGCTTCACTTTTGCTCGCATAGCGAGTCGATGCGGACGCTGCTCATAAAAAAGGTGATAATATATCGTCATCTGGCGTCAGATGCGACATTTAGTAGTCCGTCCTCGTTCATTAAGAATTTCTGCGTCCACAATCGACAAAAATTCAATTCACCAATACGGTGATTGGCTTACCGCTCCAGCGTTTACAAACAATACATGAAGATAATATCAAACCCGGTTCTGCAAACAATCAAAGAATCAGCAGGAAAATCAGAGACGCTCTATCAAAGCCGCTATCAGCATTTTGAAATCTCTAATCTTGGAAACAAAATTATGTCGTCGGCACACAGACCAATATCGATATCGCTATTATCAGTTGTGATGGATACGTTTCTTTGCAACCATGCAGATGACAGAAAGTATATCACGTCCCACCTTTGGTGAAGTGGGGTATAATCACCGGAAATATGATGAGCTACTTTTTTCACAGACATCTTTCAATCATCCCCACTCGATGACAAAAACAGCTAATTTCGTTTTATATATCTACCATATATATATATATATACATCATATTCATACGTCGTCCTGTTTTCAGCTCACCACTAAGCGAATTATGATCTATCGAAATAAGTGTGATAAGTATATACTAAATTCAAAGTTTAATACAGCTTTGTCAATATAAATTTTATTTACGTTTCTCTGTGTATTCATTCCGTGCTGTATCATGTATATTGTACAGGTTTGTGCGGTAATGCATGTATACAATATATTCATTTAGACTCAACCTGTTTGACGATATTTGGTGCCGTGGATGAATTCATTAATCTTCGTCATTTAGGTATAAGCGACATTCCGTGTCAGTAAGACTTCACTGTAAATGGGAACCTGTAAATGGGACTTGTTCCCGTGGGACCTCCTTCTAAATAAACAAATACACAAATAAACTGATATAATGGGCAATCAAATGAGAAAAATATATGGGCTATCAGATCGGGGAATAACTACCGGCACATCAGTATTTTTATGTTGATTATGCCCCCAACAGGCTTCGTAATAAAAATCAGGAGAAATGAAATGAGTCATGGACTAATTTTAACTTGTTTCTTTGTGTGCTAAATTTGCGAATAATTCATTAGGTCCTTAAAATTTTGAGAGCACTAGAGTAGGAGAAGCTGGGTGAGAATAATGTAAATTTGAAATGTGTTCTCCCTCTATAGCTGACTAAAAGTAGAGCAGCAGATTCTCAACTGAATTACCATTACACGAAAGTAATACCAATCGAAGCATCTTTTTTTATTTCCTCGTGATTACGAAGAGGGACTAGGCAATCTCGAGAAAATTTTTAATTAGAAAGACATATTTCTCCGATGACATATTCTTGGAAAAATAATCACCGTTATCTGGCGGCCATTAATGTATCCCCAAACAATATAATTATTCTTCATCTTATTAATCAACTATCAATGATATGAATCCAATACAAAGAAATCGGCCTGCTTGATATGACCCAAAATCGGGCCAATATGAGGAAGGCGGGCCAATACGGAAAAGCAGGTCCAATACGGGAAAGCAGGGCCAATATGGGCTGGGCCAATATGACTTTCAACATGGCGACGTTGAGGATGAACGATCCTCGATTCGCGATCTTCTCCGGATGATGTCACTGATTTCTCTGACTTTGAACGGATATTCAATGGCTTATGTGATAATATTTGATAGAGCTGTACGTGCCGATACACAAACCTTGAAATCAAGTGAGGTGAGTCATGCTGAAATAGACTATAGTGACGCGAGCGCGAAATCGACGTGCTAAGTACAAGCAGACGTCAAAACAGCAATCCAACATTTACAGCAGTGCACTGATGAACGAAGCGATAACTACAGTGATATTTTACAACAGAAAGATGTCAGACTTGCAGCTAGAAAAATTATTCACATATGGATATAACCGATAGAAATTATGCGGTCAAAACACCTGTAAAATGATGTTGAAAACTAGGGTCTCCATAGCATAATATATCTTCGATCCTCAAATCGGGACTGTACCAAATTTACGCCAGATTATAAGGTTGTATTTTACTGCACCGTTCTTATCAAATAAAATTAGTATTTCATCTGCTTGTATCTTTTTGACTCCGTTTCATACGTTGAAGACCCACGCCCAGGTTGAAGATGATCGGCCTATTCACCGTCCCGATTGTCACCGTCGTTTCCGATATAGCTTACTGTAGAGGCTTTACTACGATAATGGCACTTCAAAAAGCACATAATAATAATCGTAGGAAATAAGCCTATTGTGAAGGAAGGAATACAAGGAGTCGCTGTACTAAAATATTCCTTGATGCATGTATTATAATCGATAAAAAAAAAATTGTAGGTGAGTTAATTAATAAAAATGCCATTAACCAAGTGTTTTCATATTGGCCTGGTTATAGGTCCTCGGTCAGCCGTATTGGCCCTCGGCCTGCGGCCTCGGGCCAATACGGCAGGCCTCGGACCTATAACAAGGCCAATATGAAAACACTTGGTTAATAACATAATATTATTGTGCACGACACAGGAAGTAATTCATACATGAAAGTATCTGTTTTTTTTATTTCCTCGTCATTACGCTGAGGGACTAGGCAATCTCGTGAAAACATTAAATTAGAAAGACATATTTCTCCGATGACTGATTTTTGTACACTAATCATGATTATCTGGTTACCATTAATTGCATTCTAAGACAATATAATCATTCGCCATCTTATTGTGTATGAGCGATAAATTTTTCTGACACAGGAAGTAATTCAGATGAGAGCCTGTGTGCATGATCACGGACAGATCACAACAATAAACTGCATGTGCTTAGAACAATATGAGTTTGGAGGGAATGATGTACATTAATCTCTTTTTTACTTTCAGCCACCAGGGTGGACATCTGCTGGAAAGAATCCACTATAATGAGTTATCAGTTCCTTGGCCCGTTCAATAATGAGGAGATTTGGAGAAATTATTGCTATTTTCACCAGGTCTTTAATACCCAAGCCCATGCTGGTTGCATTACCGGCTTGCTCAATCGAGACACGGTTCTATTCTAGTAATTATATACCCATTCGAAGAGAGGACAAAGTGGAAAGTACTCATAAAAATATATTGATACAGATATCCAATTACATCTTGCGAATGACATAACCATGACCAATATAATCTTGGAGCTATCCCTGGCTCTACCTTTCAAATGGTGTGAACATGTTCAGTGTGATGAATATATACTAGAAACCAGCGTTGGTCGTGTGATGTCATGTGTCTTTAATATCTAACAGCACGACCGATACATTAGAGATTTGTTTGGTGAGGATCTCAGAGTTTTGAATCATTCGTAATGACAGAATTGCACATTATTTACAGACCAAAGAAGAGCCTCTCTGTTCACTGACACATGACTTCGGGTGATCAGAGAGAGGGCTGTATACTTTCACTGTCCCCTATCTTTGAACACAGGAGACTATTTTAAAATGGTGATAACTGACATAATTTTATGTACAATATTTTCCCAGTATTCATAGAAAGTATCATTATGCTTGAATGTTGGGAAGATGTGGTACATAGGTATAATAACCAGTACATAATTGGCTAAAAGATAGGAGAAAGCGAAATTACACGAACACACTAGCTGATCAGTCCTGGTCCCGAATAAGTGAACATACAGGCTCTTCTTTGTTCTCTCAATAATGTCGAACTCGGCCATTCAATGATATTTGATAACTATACATTTCAATTAATAAAATCGTACATTGCATGGAATGTCATCTTCAAAATACGGAATGTGATCATTTGGCGACGGGATATGCAATATGAAGACACAAGACGCATGGCATCCAAGTCTCAATTTTGCGAAGGCCATTATCCACACACACGCACATATCTGGCTAATTGTAATGTGTTCTGGAGGGCCTCAGTGTTATGCCGTGTGAATCGACACTAGTGACAAAATTGGGTACCACAGAATCCAAGTATAATGCATACCCTTATTGGGAAGGCCTCGACGTTAGGAATGTGTTCCCTTGATGCAGGCGTCAGAGACATATGGGCATGTATATTAGTTCACTATTATTTTACATTGTATGACATCTTCTGCACAGGGAGACTAATCCGCAGTCTACATTTATCTGGTGTGTTTTCCAAATCATTTTCTTCTGTTTTGGTTTTTCATCTCTCTAACTACGAATGTATATCTCATTATACAAGTTAAAGGCCGTATCTTATGAAGCGTGTACTGTAGCGTCACAGTGATTTTACCACAGTAAATACACAGTAAATGTGTTTATCAAAATTGTGACATCGTGACGTATGCAGTGTAGTCCAATATAAAACATGTTTTCAATGCTCTCCCCACCCACAACAAAAATGGCATCCCTACCATACCTCAAGACAACTTGGCGTTGTCCGAATTCTACGGAAAACGTATACACACGCCACCAAATCCCGTATGTTTTAAACGTTCACAATACATGTATCTCTGGTATACATAACCAACGGTAACGGTAATACAAAATTTGTGTGCGATTTGTACACATACAGAACCCCAACATTTCTACATATCTGCATCAATGTACCAGTAAGATAGACGTCCCTGTCTCTCCTGGGAGCGTATATAATATACTGTATTAATCATGCACTGGGCGGGAGTATCTACATGCATGATACATGCACTTGAGACATTAGCTTCTAGTCCGAAGTATGTTATTTTGTAAAAAAAAAAAAACACTGCGTGCTTTAATATGTGTTTGTAACAACAGCGCCAAAGTGTTCACTATTTAACTTGGAATAAACTGATCCTACCTTCAGACCATGTGTATGTCCATCAATGAATCATCTGCGAGACCAGGACTGTACTTCATTGATCCTGGGTACAGCACAATCACTGCTTCCGACATCTGCCAATGTAGTTATTTCTCTTAAATCTCCCTTGTAAAACACTAATCTAGACACTGACTCGAACTACCCAAAGGAGAGTAAATTTTGCCAAACTTATCCGAGCTAAAAAATATTCTCTCCTTCATACCGCATTTAAACTCGCCAATAAGAACACATTGCGGTGATCTGGATGGTACTTCATTGATCTTAAGCACAACAGAGAAGCCGCTCTTCAACTCTCGATATTTTCTAATGTATATATATCCCTTGAATCGTGCTGATACAACAGATCGATTCTACGCTGCTGCAATAGACGAAGGCCGAACGATCAAAGCAGCAAAATCCGATTCTACTTTACACAGTGGCTCTATCGACATGTACACCAGTTGTTCGCCATCGTCTATAGCTAGTCACGTGCTTCAGGAGAGAGAGCGAGAGAGAGAGAATTGAGGTTTAATGTCGCGTTCAGCAATATTTCAGCTATATAGCGACGATCAAACAAAATTCTAACTATTCTAACAAAAACAAGTGAACAACCCAGCAATCCAGAGGTAATCAATACAACACACCAAAAGGCATGCACAAACATTAAAACTTTTGCAACAAACCGATTTCTTTCAAATAACCTAAATTACAGTCTTCTTTTACCCGACCAAAAACATCTTCTAAAGTAGCTGCTTGAAAAAAAAAACCTCTTCTAATCTTAAAATCTATACAATCGATCAGAATATGTTTCACTGTGAGAGCTTCGTGGCATGCAATACATCTTTGTTCCCTTTTCAGTAAATGTTCGTGAGTTAATCGGCTATGACCGATTTTACATAGCCTGGTCATGGCTTGATCGATTGAAGTTATCAATAGTTAAAAATGCGCCCTATTCTGTGAATGTATGAGAGGAATATTACGAACCACAAATGCACATCTGCAGTCAAACGCAAATGTTCATGTCAGACCTATTGTCTAAGGTAATGTGATTGTATTTAGTAATTCCGGGTATATGCGGGAGTTTCAATGGATACATATTATTTTATTCGATATACATGTGAGAAAATCAGAAAATGTTGCTGAACATGGATAGGTCTGGCACTTAATGGTAAGACGTGATCCACTTTACATTTTACGGTACACCATAGAGGTTAGAATTGTCATCAACTCGAAGTTATATTTCTGTACGGACACATTCGTGAGTGTATCATTACGAGAAATCATTACGGGAGATCCAATTCCCAAAGTTCAGTATCATTGAATTGAAACGAGAGTGTGCATAACCTCTGCAATTTCTTATCTCGTTTATACTTCACCGAATGTTTGGTTTCGAAAATTTTCCTTAACAAATTTAGGATGATCGACGTAAATTTCACCGGGTGTATGGACAGCTATTATTTCAATGTATCATCATCCGCACATCTAGAACGACCATTACTAATTTTGTGGAAAAAAAATGTGAATGGTCTGGACAAACTTGCAAGGTACAGATCTGCAAGACGTGGGATAGATTGACGAAGTCTGTCGACTAAAGTGCAACCATATATGACTACAGAAAAGCTTCCTCGGCACCACACATTCAGACCCGAGAATACGGTAGATTCTCGTACGTAACTTTAGTAGCTCAGCCGCGCCTTTATGGCAGTGGTTCACGTGGAGACAATGAAGTATCCACACGGCCCCTAGTACCGGCTTAAGCGGAACCAGATAAGCTAGCTCCGGAGCTGTGATGACATATCAGCTCAAAGCAATAACTCATCTGATGCTAATGAATGAACATCGAGGACGTCTGATGGAGTAAACGTCTCAACATAGGTTAAACCTGGTAATGCAAGAATACCAAGAAAAACTAACCGGTAATGCTCGACGTCGTACGGTTCAAATTTCCCACGAAAACAATAAACCTACACACATTTGTCGAGAGACATGTACAGAGGGCGGGCCTCGACTAACAATCCACCAGCAGAATCCTACCATATACAGATAATAAACTGGAGCGATATGCAAGAGGTGGGAAAAATTGACGACGTCTGGCGACTAAAGAGCAACCATATGACTACTGAGCAAACTAATATCTCCTCATTTGAACAGACCGGAGTGAAATGTTTAAGTTCGTCTGCCACCTTTTCAACATCTGCCCGACACGTATACTTCGCCCTGTTATTTGCCCTCCGCGATAAAATGAAGACCAACATTTTTTTTAATATTTGAACAAATGTCCCTGAACTTATTATTGTATTAAAAAAACACTTCCTCCCAGCTTGAAGGGAATCCACAATGTTTATTGCACAATGGATTTACTAGAAAGAAGTACTTTGTTTTATTAAGTAGAGTTTAGCTTTTGTGAAACCTTTCCCTGGTATGTTTCGAATTTGCCCGGGAATTCATTAACAGAGCAATAGTACGATTAGCGGGCATAACCTATGCGTAAGCCCTGGCTTTGTCTCACTCACGATATGATGTAGCCAGGATTTTAACATTCAATGGTACAGAAATGTAGAATACTGCAATTTTGTACTAAAATAAACAGTTTATTACATTTATCATGTAATACAATGTCCAAGATTTGCCAATTTTGTCATTTAGAGAAAATGTCCACGGTGTAGGAGACTGTATGTTGGTGTCGCCATTTTGAAACGGACACTTGAGCCACGCCCAGCTCTAGGTGAACCAATTAGAAACCTGAACGCCCGCGTCCATGAAAAAAATACATGTATAACAATGTTGTTGTTGTTTTAACTTTTAACTTATTATTGATACTTGTAGTACGTATGAAGGATAACGGTATATGGAAAGCAACATTAGTTAAAGATTACCGCATATAAATACTGATCAACTGTATAATGGCTACCGACTACAGTTGTTTTTCCACATCTCTGATATTCGTGTACTGCTACTGAAACAAAGTAGGCGTTCATAATATAATATAACGTGTGTTTTGTTCAGTCCCTTTGACACATCTTATGCACTGGCCCATTGGTACACTCCCCATACAATCTGTGATCTATATCAAATCAGTCTTTTGCTACATTTTCAGTGAAAAAAAAAACAACAACCACATAATCTCTCAATTAGAAACCACCGAGGAGAAGAAATAAGGGTGAGGTATTTGATAATATTCAAATGCAAAAGTAAAAGTTTGCAAAATGCAACGTTTGTAAAAATGATTGTATAAGCGATCAATTCTTCACACTGAGCCATGACATGAAACCTAAACGCTATCATAAAGAAGTTCCCGGCGTACATAATGCTTTCGCTTAAAAGAACTCGGACAAACTAGCAATCAAAATCGTGAACTGGATGTCCTGCTTGGTTGAGACCATACAGCACGATTACGAACTGCTGCTACAAACTTGACATCGAGACTAGTTCCAAATACCAGTAGGTCACCTCCCTCGTGATTGAGCATGACTTTGTTTCCTGTCTGTGAAAGAGCGACCTCGACTCTATCATGATTATCTTCTCAGGCCCAAAGTTCTTGTACATGTAGATTGTACATGTACATCTAGCATGTTCGACCGCAATGTATTTTCGTTAAGAATTTGTGTCGAAAGACCTCATGTCTATCATGTTATAGACAAAAGGTTTTTCCCTATAAATGCCATATATTATTTGTGGTTGAATTGATCTTAGAAATGATTCGTCGAAAGGATCGACAAATATACTGTGGTCGCAACAGTATGTCTGATATGGATTGTAGGGTTATTGACTTGTTTTTGCTGGAATACTTAGAATTGTGTTTGATCGTCGCTATATAGCTGAAATATTGCTGAATAGTAAACTCTGCGTAAACTCGTGCTCGACATGACAGAATTATGCCATCAGATTCCAAAAACACGGGTAGAAAAAATAACAAAATTCTACAGCTGAGTAAGCACCGATTTATCGATCACACTTTAACACTTTGTGATCTGCGACATGTTGGAATGACTGTGACGTTTGTGGGCCATACTATTTTTATGTAGATGGCGCTGCGAGAAATATGCCTTTGTCATCCGGGCTCTATCCCATAAGGTAAAGCATTAAACAACAACAACGGCAACATTAGCAGCGTTTCTTCTACTGCTATCGGGTGATGTGGCCTAATATTCTTGCCTCAGAAAGAGAGCTTGTGAAATCATATGCAAAATGCCACATGTCAACCTGTATGTCAATTCGACATTCATATATCACGATCCTCATAATCGTCTCGGAGCGTAAAGAAAGGTCCACCGATTAGCCCCAGCAGGGACCTAATGATACTGTCATTCATTAGGTCCCACGTACATCCTAGCCACCATCGTCGTGTAGAAGCCCGAATCGTATAAACAATGATTTAGTTGCTCCTTACCATGCATTTTCCGATAAAACGTATCATGAACTAGTCCGAATCGTCCGAACGGCCAACATCTGTTGTCTTTTGGAGTGGGTTTCGCCGCCTTTTGTACCAGTCGCCGCTGAAAATTTCAAACAGCTCCGCCATGTTTGTTTCCACGCTGGAGTGTCGACTGCGCAAACGGTGGCCGCAATAAACACCATACACGCCACCGTTTGCGCAGTCGACACCCCAGCGTGAAAACAAACATGGCGGAGCTGTTTGAAATTTTCAGCGAGGACTGGTACAAAAGGCGGCGAAACCCACTCCAAAAGACAACAGATGTTGGCCGTTCGGACGATTCGGACTAGTTCATGATACGTTTTATCTGAAAATGCATGGTAAGGAGCAACTAAATCATTGTTTATACGATTCGGGCTTCGACACGACGATGGTGGCTAGGATGTACGTGGGACCTAATGATCATTAGGTCCCTGCTGGGGCTAGTCCACCGATCTGTCAAAAGCCTTCGACAGAATAATTTACAATTGGTCTCCATGTTATTAGCTACTCTGGCTTGGGCCCAACTACGTCACAGGAATAATGTCAGGTGATATTTAAAGGATTTTTATTGGCTAACGGCTCTCAGGCTTGTTAAAATGGCGACTTTCACGGATTATTGATCTGGGCAATAGTTCTGATGTTCAAAATGATCTCTTTCATTCGGAATTACTAGAAAAGCTGATTTGTTTTGTTTTTCGAATACTAATGATATAGTTCTTTCGATATATGTATGCATCATCTTAGGGTTTTCCTTAATTCTCTCTCTCTCATTGTTTTGTCGTTTTGGAAATAGGGTATGAATTTTGGTAGGGATGGGGGCATGTACGATTTACGCTTTTGCAAATTTGTGCGTGTGTGCATGTGTCACACATAACGTCAGAATTGTAAAAGTTCAGAAAGCAATTCTAGATAGCAGACCTTTAACAAAGTTCACAGTGCAAAACTTGAGACATATAATGCACGTACATCTTCAAAGAAAACATGTCATTTTCAGCCTGATATTCAATGTCGGAAATCATTTTCCGGCATTAACCGACCAGTTACATGTATTAGGGAATCAATATGCCGGTGCAAAAGCAGGCCAGTCGTTCATCGTTCATCACAAACTACCGGCGTTTCCACTAATCGGTTTTACCGGAGTAGCACTGCCCCGACGTCAACCTGAACGTGGGTTTTTACAGCCACATTTATGTTTGATGTCGGTAGAGAGAATCCAAGCTATTATCGTGTCTTGTATAAGAGTGTATACTTCCCAGAGGACGTTTTACACATACACCGAAATTTGTCCGCCTACAGCTAGAAGTATGCCACGGACCGATGGCAATGTATATGTTTTCAAAAAGCTTATATACTCACGATTATAGAATAATAATACTGAGCGAATGTTGTACATCAAAAACATTTGAAATTGATTAAAGAAAATTAAATCAGCCTAATTTTCAAATTAAATGCAACATCAAAAGGAAAACGTTGCCGACGTACTAACAGGGTGTCATATGTCCCCACACAGAGATATACTGACTGCATATTTCTAAAAACCAAAAGAACCAAAAGTGATCCCTGTGATGATTTGTATCCCAGCCACGCTTTTGTTCTTGCTATTCATGTGGTCTTATTGAATGACATGGCCACACGGTCCTAACACCAGCTTGAGCGGTATTAGATACAAATATGTCAGAGCGATGATGTAATAGCTTAGGTGTCACAAAATTTCAAATTATTTTCAATACAAAGATATAACCTGCTCGAAGGCAACTCTTACTAAGAAATGCACATACAATTGATTATATGTGCAATTTATACACTGGGATCCCTAACACCAGCTTGAGCGGTATTAGAACCACGCGGTCCCTAACACCAGCTTGAGAGGTATTAGATACAAATATTTCAGAGCGATGATGTAATAGCTTAGGTCTCACACAATTTCAAATTATTTTCAATACAAAGATATAACCTGCTCGAAGGCAACTCTTACTAAGAAATGCGCATACAATTGATTATATGTGCAATTTATAAACTGGGATCCCTAACACCAGCTTGAGCGGTATTAGAACCACGCGGTCCCTAACACCAGCTTGAGCGGTATTAGATACAAATATTTCAGAGCGATGATGTAATAGCTTAGGTCTCACACAATTTCAAATTATTTTCAATACAAAGATATAACCTGCTCGAAGGCAACTCTTACTAAGACATGCACACACAATTGATTATATCTCCAATTTATAAACTGGGATTTCAGTATATCAAACTCGGCATTTTCTGCGTCGATAATCAAAATACTTTTTTCACAAGACACTATCACGCCATAACCCAAGCGCTTAAATAAACTTCATTCATGAACACAAGCTAGTTGCTTATGAGAGAGAAATAGCCAACAATCTTCTCTTGGCATGCTTGGGTGGCACTAAATCTATCATAAAGCGTGTTCCTGAAGCTATCAAGGGTTATCCCGAGTTATAGCACAAGCTAAATTGATCCCCTACCCAACCACGTCGTTGGTCATTTTGCATCGTTCTGGGAACATGGATAATCACACTCCGGAGAGCCTTCAACCAGTGAGCCGGAAAGCTGCATCGTGACCGGACACTATATCAGATCATAAAACATGGTTTTAACCTATCTACTCTCAATAGAACGTGTGTACTTATTGCGTTGATTAGTACCAGAACGAACAGTCGCCCCATCCCGAATTGAGGTTAATGTTAGGTTACAAGGAGCAACTGTCAAACGCATCGGCACTAATATCTGGCGTAGCCTCCGGTGTACAGAGCACCATATTCTAGAATCTAACGATCAGCTGAAATTACGGGTGCTCGATTTCAATTGAAGACGTGTATGCCAAACTTAGCGGAATTACATGGGTGGTCTGACGTCTCTGTATAACTGTAACTGTCAGGGAAAAAATACAAATATACAAATGTAATACTATAAGTTACCCAGTGTTGAGGAATAGAACACGGTCGTGGGGTATTCCCAGGACACAGAATAAATTCCCGTACCCTAATTCTCAACACTGGATAACGAATATATTTCGAATACAGGCGAGGTAAAGTGGGTCTAAGACTTGCTAACCAAATACGAAAAAGTGATAATGAAATCGGCTGGAGATGCGTAAAATATTTTGAGATATTCGGAATCAGCGTTGTAGATTTGTTCTAAAAGAACTAGAGGCAAGAAATCTTGACTTGCTCGAAATGATAAGTCAAAACTCTGTACATCGCTAACGTCTGAAAATGGCAAATTGTGAATTAAACAACGTATTTTAAGAACGTTAGCTCTCTGCTAACAGTATTTTAATTCATGCAACCTACATGTGTAAACGTCAAATAAGAATAAGCGCGAATATCAGATGCAAACTCCAATATCTTCCACAACGAATTTGTACCGAGGCGTGATCGCAGAAACCGAATCGAGCGTCAGGCAGAATTCGTGAACTGTTGGGAGTCATATTGCACTACCTTTCTCCAAATATTCCAGGAACAGTTGGATATATTATCAGTTAGATTTACGTTGACATCCGGCATATTCTTTATTTTCAGTTCTGTCCCTGGCAGAACACCCCAGCAGCCATGTTTGTATACATTGCAAACTACAGCCAGCTAGGTCAGTCAGTGTTTTTTTTTTTATCCCAACGGCACGTGACCGCTGTCGATCAATGGCTTGCCTAGAATCTTCTGGGATTAGAATTAAAACAGCTATCGTCATTATATAGGATAGAATGTTAAAGGAATAGTAAACTCTGCGTAAACTCGTGCTGGACATGACAGAATTATGCCATCAGATTCCAAAAACACGGGTAGAAAAAATTAACAAAATTCTACAGCTGAGTAAACACCGATTTATCGATCACACTTTAACACTTTGTGATCTGCAACATGTTGGAATGACTGTGACGTTTGTGGGCCATACTATTTTTATGTAGATGGCGCTGCTAGAAATATGCCTTTGTCATCCGGGCTCTATCCCATAAGGTAAAGCATTAAACAACAACAGCAGCAACATATGCAGCGTTTCTTCTACTGCTATCGTGTGATGTGGCCTAATATTCTTGCCTCAGAAAGAGAGCTTGTGAAATCATATGCAAAATGCCACATGTCAACCTGTATATATCACGATCCTTATAATCGTCTCGGAGCGTAAAGAAAGGTCCACCGATCTGTCAAAAGCCATCGACAGAATAATTTACAATTGGTCTCCATGTTATTAGCTACTCTGGCTTGGGCCCAACTACGTCACAGGAATAATGTCAGGTGATATTTAAAGGATTTTCATTGGCTAACGGCTCTCAGGCTTGTTAAAATGGCGACCTCCACGGATTCTTGATCTGGGCAATAAATCTGATGTTCAAAATGATCTCATTCATTCGGAATTACTAGAAAAGCTAATTTGTTTTGTTTTTCGAATACTAATGATATAGTTCTTTCGATATACGTATGCATCATCTTAGGGTTTTCTATTCCTTTAACTGATAAGTGATTGGTGAAAGCCTGTGATATATACCATTCTCATCCAATCGGTAAAACCGATAAGTTGTTAAAGTGGCTACAAATCTGTAATATCCCTTAAATTTGACTTCAATATTATCACCAGGAGTTTCAAATCTACAGACGGCAGAGAGAAGTTTATAATAAAACGTACCAGGTCTGGATTTAATTGTGACCTACCAAAGCCCCCCGAATCCTACCACATTTAACAGCCGCGAGGTCGAAAATTTCCCAAATATATACCAGAAAATGGCCGCTCTCAGTATACTTTTCGGGGACGATTTTTCGCAAAGATTTTTCGATTTTATTATCTGTTCAATTTTTCCAACAAAACTAAATAATAAATAAGGGAATAATTATCTGGTGTGAAATAAAATACTTTTATGATGAAAGAAAAGCAATTTGAGTCATACCCTCGTGGGCGTCATTTTCAATTTAACCATGATCTTTGGTCGGAAGGGTAAGCGAATGGGCCCAAAATCATCCCAAGATGACAAACTATATCCGCTCTCAATAGGGTAGAAAGTTTGGTAAGATTAAGCCACAAGCATATGTATTTAAAAGATATAGTGACAAGATACGGCTTGTCCAATCTTCCAGAATAAACATTTACCCTTTGGCTGACACGCATTGGCTGGACAATGTGACGCCACTGTCAGTTTGAAACACATTTACATGATTCAAGCTGTCGTATACATCTAGGAAGCAAATTAGGACATTTCCGCTGACATGCAATGTTCAGTGCGTCTGTATCAGTAATAATTTATTTCAGAACATACATTTTGTATACATTGGTCGACACCAGAATTCCTTTTGAACCCAATTGATTTGAAATAGTTCTAAGACAGTTCTCCATACGACCGAGCAGTATTACATTTACAGGTTTGCTTTACCGCACTAAAAACGATCGAACTATAGTTACCCTCAGATACAGGTTATCGTTGATTAATTTTTGAGTGTAATAACATCAGATATAATAACTTCAGGAAGACTTACTTTAACAAATCAAATGATAACGCAAAATAAATGTCAGAAGACATATTTGAGATACTGTTGATGCATTATTGTTCAAGCGACATTATCTTTCGCGGTTATCGCGGTAAAGGTTTTCTCTGGAAAGTTAATTCCCTTGGATATAACTTTGATTTTACAGCATTATACACAGTAACAAGATATTTTTAGAAACTGCGTTCCATTCGGCTTTCTGCAGATCATTGTTGTTGTTGCTCCCTCACACTGCGGAAAAAATGTGTTGAAGTCATTTTATCAACAGAATTGTGTTAAAATCAACAGGAATAGGTGTTGAAAGCGAGTTTGTATTGATATGTTAATTTCAACACGAAATGGTGTTGATTCCAACACAAGCCATTGTTACACCAAATCGTGTTTAAAACAACACATCTTTTCTTAGTGTGGTCCACCACAGTTATTCAAATAAGTATCATTTACGCTCTAAGGATCGACTGAAATGAGGTTATCTAAAAAATTTAACATTGAATATTATTGTCAGCAAATGTCAAAACGCCCGAAATTGAAATTGTTGTTTTGGCACGGTAACAGATGTTCAAA